>OY992878.1:165006427-165073517 GCA_963921405.1 Cepaea hortensis
TTGTAAGAGGCAGAGTCAGTTGGGTAGAGTTAATAATAATATTATATGACATGTTCTGGAGTTTTCTTGATTGAGTGCTCCATATTTGTAAGAGGCAGAGTCAGTTGGGTAGAGTTAATAATAATATTATATGACATGTTCTGGAGTTTTCTTGATTGAGTGCTCCATATTTGTAAGAGGCAGAGTCAGTTGGGTAGAGTTAATAATAATATTATATGACATGTTCTGGAGTTTTCTTGATTGAGTGCTCCATATTTGTAAGAGGCAGAGTCAGTTGGGTAGAGTTAATAATAATATTATATGACATGTTCTGGAGTTTTCTTGATTGAGTGCTCCATATTTGTAAGAGGCAGAGTCAGTTGGGTAGAGTTAATAATAATATTATATGACATGTTCTGGAGTTTTCTTGATTGAGTGCTCCATATTTGTAAGAGGCAGAGTCAGTTGGGTAGAGTTAATAATAATATTATATGACATGTTCTGGAGTTTTCTTGATTGAGTGCTCCATATTTGTAAGAGGCAGAGTCAGTTGGGTAGAGTTAATAATAATATTATATGACATGTTCTGGAGTTTTCTTGATTGAGTGCTCCATATTTGTAAGAGGCAGAGTCAGTTGGGTAGAGTTAATAATAATATTATATGACATGTTCTGGAGTTTTCTTGATTGAGTGCTCCATATTTGTAAGAGGCAGAGTCAGTTGGGTAGAGTTAATAATAATATTATATGACATGTTCTGGAGTTTTCTTGATTGAGTGCTCCATATTTGTAAGAGGCAGAGTCAGTTGGGTAGAGTTAATAATAATATTATATGACATGTTCTGGAGTTTTCTTGATTGAGTGCTCCATATTTGTAAGAGGCAGAGTCAGTTGGGTAGAGTTAATAATAATATTATATGACATGTTCTGGAGTTTTCTTGATTGAGTGCTCCATATTTGTAAGAGGCAGAGTCAGTTGGGTAGAGTTAATAATAATATTATATGACATGTTCTGGAGTTTTCTTGATTGAGTGCTCCATATTTGTAAGAGGCAGAGTCAGTTGGGTAGAGTTAATAATAATATTATATGACATGTTCTGGAGTTTTCTTGATTGAGTGCTCCATATTTGTAAGAGGCAGAGTCAGTTGGGTAGAGTTAATAATAATATTATATGACATGTTCTGGAGTTTTCTTGATTGAGTGCTCCATATTTGTAAGAGGCAGAGTCAGTTGGGTAGAGTTAATAATAATATTATATGACATGTTCTGGAGTTTTCTTGATTGAGTGCTCCATATTTGTAAGAGGCAGAGTCAGTTGGGTAGAGTTAATAATAATATTATATGACATGTTCTGGAGTTTTCTTGATTGAGTGCTCCATATTTGTAAGAGGCAGAGTCAGTTGGGTAGAGTTAATAATAATATTATATGACATGTTCTGGAGTTTTCTTGATTGAGTGCTCCATATTTGTAAGAGGCAGAGTCAGTTGGGTAGAGTTAATAATAATATTATATGACATGTTCTGGAGTTTTCTTGATTGAGTGCTCCATATTTGTAAGAGGCAGAGTCAGTTGGGTAGAGTTAATAATAATATTATATGACATGTTCTGGAGTTTTCTTGATTGAGTGCTCCATATTTGTAAGAGGCAGAGTCAGTTGGGTAGAGTTAATAATAATATTATATGACATGTTCTGGAGTTTTCTTGATTGAGTGCTCCATATTTGTAAGAGGCAGAGTCAGTTGGGTAGAGTTAATAATAATATTATATGACATGTTCTGGAGTTTTCTTGATTGAGTGCTCCATATTTGTAAGAGGCAGAGTCAGTTGGGTAGAGTTAATAATAATATTATATGACATGTTCTGGAGTTTTCTTGATTGAGTGCTCCATATTTGTAAGAGGCAGAGTCAGTTGGGTAGAGTTAATAATAATATTATATGACATGTTCTGGAGTTTTCTTGATTGAGTGCTCCATATTTGTAAGAGGCAGAGTCAGTTGGGTAGAGTTAATAATAATATTATATGACATGTTCTGGAGTTTTCTTGATTGAGTGCTCCATATTTGTAAGAGGCAGAGTCAGTTGGGTAGAGTTAATAATAATATTATATGACATGTTCTGGAGTTTTCTTGATTGAGTGCTCCATATTTGTAAGAGGCAGAGTCAGTTGGGTAGAGTTAATAATAATATTATATGACATGTTCTGGAGTTTTCTTGATTGAGTGCTCCATATTTGTAAGAGGCAGAGTCAGTTGGGTAGAGTTAATAATAATATTATATGACATGTTCTGGAGTTTTCTTGATTGAGTGCTCCATATTTGTAAGAGGCAGAGTCAGTTGGGTAGAGTTAATAATAATATTATATGACATGTTCTGGAGTTTTCTTGATTGAGTGCTCCATATTTGTAAGAGGCAGAGTCAGTTGGGTAGAGTTAATAATAATATTATATGACATGTTCTGGAGTTTTCTTGATTGAGTGCTCCATATTTGTAAGAGGCAGAGTCAGTTGGGTAGAGTTAATAATAATATTATATGACATGTTCTGGAGTTTTCTTGATTGAGTGCTCCATATTTGTAAGAGGCAGAGTCAGTTGGGTAGAGTTAATAATAATATTATATGACATGTTCTGGAGTTTTCTTGATTGAGTGCTCCATATTTGTAAGAGGCAGAGTCAGTTGGGTAGAGTTAATAATAATATTATATGACATGTTCTGGAGTTTTCTTGATTGAGTGCTCCATATTTGTAAGAGGCAGAGTCAGTTGGGTAGAGTTAATAATAATATTATATGACATGTTCTGGAGTTTTCTTGATTGAGTGCTCCATATTTGTAAGAGGCAGAGTCAGTTGGGTAGAGTTAATAATAATATTATATGACATGTTCTGGAGTTTTCTTGATTGAGTGCTCCATATTTGTAAGAGGCAGAGTCAGTTGGGTAGAGTTAATAATAATATTATATGACATGTTCTGGAGTTTTCTTGATTGAGTGCTCCATATTTGTAAGAGGCAGAGTCAGTTGGGTAGAGTTAATAATAATATTATATGACATGTTCTGGAGTTTTCTTGATTGAGTGCTCCATATTTGTAAGAGGCAGAGTCAGTTGGGTAGAGTTAATAATAATATTATATGACATGTTCTGGAGTTTTCTTGATTGAGTGCTCCATATTTGTAAGAGGCAGAGTCAGTTGGGTAGAGTTAATAATAATATTATATGACATGTTCTGGAGTTTTCTTGATTGAGTGCTCCATATTTGTAAGAGGCAGAGTCAGTTGGGTAGAGTTAATAATAATATTATATGACATGTTCTGGAGTTTTCTTGATTGAGTGCTCCATATTTGTAAGAGGCAGAGTCAGTTGGGTAGAGTTAATAATAATATTATATGACATGTTCTGGAGTTTTCTTGATTGAGTGCTCCATATTTGTAAGAGGCAGAGTCAGTTGGGTAGAGTTAATAATAATATTATATGACATGTTCTGGAGTTTTCTTGATTGAGTGCTCCATATTTGTAAGAGGCAGAGTCAGTTGGGTAGAGTTAATAATAATATTATATGACATGTTCTGGAGTTTTCTTGATTGAGTGCTCCATATTTGTAAGAGGCAGAGTCAGTTGGGTAGAGTTAATAATAATATTATATGACATGTTCTGGAGTTTTCTTGATTGAGTGCTCCATATTTGTAAGAGGCAGAGTCAGTTGGGTAGAGTTAATAATAATATTATATGACATGTTCTGGAGTTTTCTTGATTGAGTGCTCCATATTTGTAAGAGGCAGAGTCAGTTGGGTAGAGTTAATAATAATATTATATGACATGTTCTGGAGTTTTCTTGATTGAGTGCTCCATATTTGTAAGAGGCAGAGTCAGTTGGGTAGAGTTAATAATAATATTATATGACATGTTCTGGAGTTTTCTTGATTGAGTGCTCCATATTTGTAAGAGGCAGAGTCAGTTGGGTAGAGTTAATAATAATATTATATGACATGTTCTGGAGTTTTCTTGATTGAGTGCTCCATATTTGTAAGAGGCAGAGTCAGTTGGGTAGAGTTAATAATAATATTATATGACATGTTCTGGAGTTTTCTTGATTGAGTGCTCCATATTTGTAAGAGGCAGAGTCAGTTGGGTAGAGTTAATAATAATATTATATGACATGTTCTGGAGTTTTCTTGATTGAGTGCTCCATATTTGTAAGAGGCAGAGTCAGTTGGGTAGAGTTAATAATAATATTATATGACATGTTCTGGAGTTTTCTTGATTGAGTGCTCCATATTTGTAAGAGGCAGAGTCAGTTGGGTAGAGTTAATAATAATATTATATGACATGTTCTGGAGTTTTCTTGATTGAGTGCTCCATATTTGTAAGAGGCAGAGTCAGTTGGGTAGAGTTAATAATAATATTATATGACATGTTCTGGAGTTTTCTTGATTGAGTGCTCCATATTTGTAAGAGGCAGAGTCAGTTGGGTAGAGTTAATAATAATATTATATGACATGTTCTGGAGTTTTCTTGATTGAGTGCTCCATATTTGTAAGAGGCAGAGTCAGTTGGGTAGAGTTAATAATAATATTATATGACATGTTCTGGAGTTTTCTTGATTGAGTGCTCCATATTTGTAAGAGGCAGAGTCAGTTGGGTAGAGTTAATAATAATATTATATGACATGTTCTGGAGTTTTCTTGATTGAGTGCTCCATATTTGTAAGAGGCAGAGTCAGTTGGGTAGAGTTAATAATAATATTATATGACATGTTCTGGAGTTTTCTTGATTGAGTGCTCCATATTTGTAAGAGGCAGAGTCAGTTGGGTAGAGTTAATAATAATATTATATGACATGTTCTGGAGTTTTCTTGATTGAGTGCTCCATATTTGTAAGAGGCAGAGTCAGTTGGGTAGAGTTAATAATAATATTATATGACATGTTCTGGAGTTTTCTTGATTGAGTGCTCCATATTTGTAAGAGGCAGAGTCAGTTGGGTAGAGTTAATAATAATATTATATGACATGTTCTGGAGTTTTCTTGATTGAGTGCTCCATATTTGTAAGAGGCAGAGTCAGTTGGGTAGAGTTAATAATAATATTATATGACATGTTCTGGAGTTTTCTTGATTGAGTGCTCCATATTTGTAAGAGGCAGAGTCAGTTGGGTAGAGTTAATAATAATATTATATGACATGTTCTGGAGTTTTCTTGATTGAGTGCTCCATATTTGTAAGAGGCAGAGTCAGTTGGGTAGAGTTAATAATAATATTATATGACATGTTCTGGAGTTTTCTTGATTGAGTGCTCCATATTTGTAAGAGGCAGAGTCAGTTGGGTAGAGTTAATAATAATATTATATGACATGTTCTGGAGTTTTCTTGATTGAGTGCTCCATATTTGTAAGAGGCAGAGTCAGTTGGGTAGAGTTAATAATAATATTATATGACATGTTCTGGAGTTTTCTTGATTGAGTGCTCCATATTTGTAAGAGGCAGAGTCAGTTGGGTAGAGTTAATAATAATATTATATGACATGTTCTGGAGTTTTCTTGATTGAGTGCTCCATATTTGTAAGAGGCAGAGTCAGTTGGGTAGAGTTAATAATAATATTATATGACATGTTCTGGAGTTTTCTTGATTGAGTGCTCCATATTTGTAAGAGGCAGAGTCAGTTGGGTAGAGTTAATAATAATATTATATGACATGTTCTGGAGTTTTCTTGATTGAGTGCTCCATATTTGTAAGAGGCAGAGTCAGTTGGGTAGAGTTAATAATAATATTATATGACATGTTCTGGAGTTTTCTTGATTGAGTGCTCCATATTTGTAAGAGGCAGAGTCAGTTGGGTAGAGTTAATAATAATATTATATGACATGTTCTGGAGTTTTCTTGATTGAGTGCTCCATATTTGTAAGAGGCAGAGTCAGTTGGGTAGAGTTAATAATAATATTATATGACATGTTCTGGAGTTTTCTTGATTGAGTGCTCCATATTTGTAAGAGGCAGAGTCAGTTGGGTAGAGTTAATAATAATATTATATGACATGTTCTGGAGTTTTCTTGATTGAGTGCTCCATATTTGTAAGAGGCAGAGTCAGTTGGGTAGAGTTAATAATAATATTATATGACATGTTCTGGAGTTTTCTTGATTGAGTGCTCCATATTTGTAAGAGGCAGAGTCAGTTGGGTAGAGTTAATAATAATATTATATGACATGTTCTGGAGTTTTCTTGATTGAGTGCTCCATATTTGTAAGAGGCAGAGTCAGTTGGGTAGAGTTAATAATAATATTATATGACATGTTCTGGAGTTTTCTTGATTGAGTGCTCCATATTTGTAAGAGGCAGAGTCAGTTGGGTAGAGTTAATAATAATATTATATGACATGTTCTGGAGTTTTCTTGATTGAGTGCTCCATATTTGTAAGAGGCAGAGTCAGTTGGGTAGAGTTAATAATAATATTATATGACATGTTCTGGAGTTTTCTTGATTGAGTGCTCCATATTTGTAAGAGGCAGAGTCAGTTGGGTAGAGTTAATAATAATATTATATGACATGTTCTGGAGTTTTCTTGATTGAGTGCTCCATATTTGTAAGAGGCAGAGTCAGTTGGGTAGAGTTAATAATAATATTATATGACATGTTCTGGAGTTTTCTTGATTGAGTGCTCCATATTTGTAAGAGGCAGAGTCAGTTGGGTAGAGTTAATAATAATATTATATGACATGTTCTGGAGTTTTCTTGATTGAGTGCTCCATATTTGTAAGAGGCAGAGTCAGTTGGGTAGAGTTAATAATAATATTATATGACATGTTCTGGAGTTTTCTTGATTGAGTGCTCCATATTTGTAAGAGGCAGAGTCAGTTGGGTAGAGTTAATAATAATATTATATGACATGTTCTGGAGTTTTCTTGATTGAGTGCTCCATATTTGTAAGAGGCAGAGTCAGTTGGGTAGAGTTAATAATAATATTATATGACATGTTCTGGAGTTTTCTTGATTGAGTGCTCCATATTTGTAAGAGGCAGAGTCAGTTGGGTAGAGTTAATAATAATATTATATGACATGTTCTGGAGTTTTCTTGATTGAGTGCTCCATATTTGTAAGAGGCAGAGTCAGTTGGGTAGAGTTAATAATAATATTATATGACATGTTCTGGAGTTTTCTTGATTGAGTGCTCCATATTTGTAAGAGGCAGAGTCAGTTGGGTAGAGTTAATAATAATATTATATGACATGTTCTGGAGTTTTCTTGATTGAGTGCTCCATATTTGTAAGAGGCAGAGTCAGTTGGGTAGAGTTAATAATAATATTATATGACATGTTCTGGAGTTTTCTTGATTGAGTGCTCCATATTTGTAAGAGGCAGAGTCAGTTGGGTAGAGTTAATAATAATATTATATGACATGTTCTGGAGTTTTCTTGATTGAGTGCTCCATATTTGTAAGAGGCAGAGTCAGTTGGGTAGAGTTAATAATAATATTATATGACATGTTCTGGAGTTTTCTTGATTGAGTGCTCCATATTTGTAAGAGGCAGAGTCAGTTGGGTAGAGTTAATAATAATATTATATGACATGTTCTGGAGTTTTCTTGATTGAGTGCTCCATATTTGTAAGAGGCAGAGTCAGTTGGGTAGAGTTAATAATAATATTATATGACATGTTCTGGAGTTTTCTTGATTGAGTGCTCCATATTTGTAAGAGGCAGAGTCAGTTGGGTAGAGTTAATAATAATATTATATGACATGTTCTGGAGTTTTCTTGATTGAGTGCTCCATATTTGTAAGAGGCAGAGTCAGTTGGGTAGAGTTAATAATAATATTATATGACATGTTCTGGAGTTTTCTTGATTGAGTGCTCCATATTTGTAAGAGGCAGAGTCAGTTGGGTAGAGTTAATAATAATATTATATGACATGTTCTGGAGTTTTCTTGATTGAGTGCTCCATATTTGTAAGAGGCAGAGTCAGTTGGGTAGAGTTAATAATAATATTATATGACATGTTCTGGAGTTTTCTTGATTGAGTGCTCCATATTTGTAAGAGGCAGAGTCAGTTGGGTAGAGTTAATAATAATATTATATGACATGTTCTGGAGTTTTCTTGATTGAGTGCTCCATATTTGTAAGAGGCAGAGTCAGTTGGGTAGAGTTAATAATAATATTATATGACATGTTCTGGAGTTTTCTTGATTGAGTGCTCCATATTTGTAAGAGGCAGAGTCAGTTGGGTAGAGTTAATAATAATATTATATGACATGTTCTGGAGTTTTCTTGATTGAGTGCTCCATATTTGTAAGAGGCAGAGTCAGTTGGGTAGAGTTAATAATAATATTATATGACATGTTCTGGAGTTTTCTTGATTGAGTGCTCCATATTTGTAAGAGGCAGAGTCAGTTGGGTAGAGTTAATAATAATATTATATGACATGTTCTGGAGTTTTCTTGATTGAGTGCTCCATATTTGTAAGAGGCAGAGTCAGTTGGGTAGAGTTAATAATAATATTATATGACATGTTCTGGAGTTTTCTTGATTGAGTGCTCCATATTTGTAAGAGGCAGAGTCAGTTGGGTAGAGTTAATAATAATATTATATGACATGTTCTGGAGTTTTCTTGATTGAGTGCTCCATATTTGTAAGAGGCAGAGTCAGTTGGGTAGAGTTAATAATAATATTATATGACATGTTCTGGAGTTTTCTTGATTGAGTGCTCCATATTTGTAAGAGGCAGAGTCAGTTGGGTAGAGTTAATAATAATATTATATGACATGTTCTGGAGTTTTCTTGATTGAGTGCTCCATATTTGTAAGAGGCAGAGTCAGTTGGGTAGAGTTAATAATAATATTATATGACATGTTCTGGAGTTTTCTTGATTGAGTGCTCCATATTTGTAAGAGGCAGAGTCAGTTGGGTAGAGTTAATAATAATATTATATGACATGTTCTGGAGTTTTCTTGATTGAGTGCTCCATATTTGTAAGAGGCAGAGTCAGTTGGGTAGAGTTAATAATAATATTATATGACATGTTCTGGAGTTTTCTTGATTGAGTGCTCCATATTTGTAAGAGGCAGAGTCAGTTGGGTAGAGTTAATAATAATATTATATGACATGTTCTGGAGTTTTCTTGATTGAGTGCTCCATATTTGTAAGAGGCAGAGTCAGTTGGGTAGAGTTAATAATAATATTATATGACATGTTCTGGAGTTTTCTTGATTGAGTGCTCCATATTTGTAAGAGGCAGAGTCAGTTGGGTAGAGTTAATAATAATATTATATGACATGTTCTGGAGTTTTCTTGATTGAGTGCTCCATATTTGTAAGAGGCAGAGTCAGTTGGGTAGAGTTAATAATAATATTATATGACATGTTCTGGAGTTTTCTTGATTGAGTGCTCCATATTTGTAAGAGGCAGAGTCAGTTGGGTAGAGTTAATAATAATATTATATGACATGTTCTGGAGTTTTCTTGATTGAGTGCTCCATATTTGTAAGAGGCAGAGTCAGTTGGGTAGAGTTAATAATAATATTATATGACATGTTCTGGAGTTTTCTTGATTGAGTGCTCCATATTTGTAAGAGGCAGAGTCAGTTGGGTAGAGTTAATAATAATATTATATGACATGTTCTGGAGTTTTCTTGATTGAGTGCTCCATATTTGTAAGAGGCAGAGTCAGTTGGGTAGAGTTAATAATAATATTATATGACATGTTCTGGAGTTTTCTTGATTGAGTGCTCCATATTTGTAAGAGGCAGAGTCAGTTGGGTAGAGTTAATAATAATATTATATGACATGTTCTGGAGTTTTCTTGATTGAGTGCTCCATATTTGTAAGAGGCAGAGTCAGTTGGGTAGAGTTAATAATAATATTATATGACATGTTCTGGAGTTTTCTTGATTGAGTGCTCCATATTTGTAAGAGGCAGAGTCAGTTGGGTAGAGTTAATAATAATATTATATGACATGTTCTGGAGTTTTCTTGATTGAGTGCTCCATATTTGTAAGAGGCAGAGTCAGTTGGGTAGAGTTAATAATAATATTATATGACATGTTCTGGAGTTTTCTTGATTGAGTGCTCCATATTTGTAAGAGGCAGAGTCAGTTGGGTAGAGTTAATAATAATATTATATGACATGTTCTGGAGTTTTCTTGATTGAGTGCTCCATATTTGTAAGAGGCAGAGTCAGTTGGGTAGAGTTAATAATAATATTATATGACATGTTCTGGAGTTTTCTTGATTGAGTGCTCCATATTTGTAAGAGGCAGAGTCAGTTGGGTAGAGTTAATAATAATATTATATGACATGTTCTGGAGTTTTCTTGATTGAGTGCTCCATATTTGTAAGAGGCAGAGTCAGTTGGGTAGAGTTAATAATAATATTATATGACATGTTCTGGAGTTTTCTTGATTGAGTGCTCCATATTTGTAAGAGGCAGAGTCAGTTGGGTAGAGTTAATAATAATATTATATGACATGTTCTGGAGTTTTCTTGATTGAGTGCTCCATATTTGTAAGAGGCAGAGTCAGTTGGGTAGAGTTAATAATAATATTATATGACATGTTCTGGAGTTTTCTTGATTGAGTGCTCCATATTTGTAAGAGGCAGAGTCAGTTGGGTAGAGTTAATAATAATATTATATGACATGTTCTGGAGTTTTCTTGATTGAGTGCTCCATATTTGTAAGAGGCAGAGTCAGTTGGGTAGAGTTAATAATAATATTATATGACATGTTCTGGAGTTTTCTTGATTGAGTGCTCCATATTTGTAAGAGGCAGAGTCAGTTGGGTAGAGTTAATAATAATATTATATGACATGTTCTGGAGTTTTCTTGATTGAGTGCTCCATATTTGTAAGAGGCAGAGTCAGTTGGGTAGAGTTAATAATAATATTATATGACATGTTCTGGAGTTTTCTTGATTGAGTGCTCCATATTTGTAAGAGGCAGAGTCAGTTGGGTAGAGTTAATAATAATATTATATGACATGTTCTGGAGTTTTCTTGATTGAGTGCTCCATATTTGTAAGAGGCAGAGTCAGTTGGGTAGAGTTAATAATAATATTATATGAC
The DNA here is from genome assembly GCA_963921405.1 of Cepaea hortensis. Taxonomy (NCBI): domain Eukaryota; kingdom Metazoa; phylum Mollusca; class Gastropoda; order Stylommatophora; family Helicidae; genus Cepaea; species Cepaea hortensis. The sequence continues at coordinate 165,017,443 of OY992878.1, forward strand.
ATGTTCTGGAGTTTTCTTGATTGAGTGCTCCATATTTGTAAGAGGCAGAGTCAGTTGGGTAGAGTTAATAATAATATTATATGACATGTTCTGGAGTTTTCTTGATTGAGTGCTCCATATTTGTAAGAGGCAGAGTCAGTTGGGTAGAGTTAATAATAATATTATATGACATGTTCTGGAGTTTTCTTGATTGGGTGCTCCATATTTGTAAGAGGCAGAGTCAGTTGGGTAGAGTTAATAATAATATTATATGACATGTTCTGGAGTTTTCTTGATTGAGTGCTCCATATTTGTAAGAGGCAGAGTCAGTTGGGTAGAGTTAATAATAATATTATATGACATGTTCTGGAGTTTTCTTGATTGAGTGCTCCATATTTGTAAGAGGCAGAGTCAGTTGGGTAGAGTTAATAATAATATTATATGACATGTTCTGGAGTTTTCTTGATTGAGTGCTCCATATTTGTAAGAGGCAGAGTCAGTTGGGTAGAGTTAATAATAATATTATATGACATGTTCTGGAGTTTTCTTGATTGAGTGCTCCATATTTGTAAGAGGCAGAGTCAGTTGGGTAGAGTTAATAATAATATTATATGACATGTTCTGGAGTTTTCTTGATTGAGTGCTCCATATTTGTAAGAGGCAGAGTCAGTTGGGTAGAGTTAATAATAATATTATATGACATGTTCTGGAGTTTTCTTGATTGAGTGCTCCATATTTGTAAGAGGCAGAGTCAGTTGGGTAGAGTTAATAATAATATTATATGACATGTTCTGGAGTTTTCTTGATTGAGTGCTCCATATTTGTAAGAGGCAGAGTCAGTTGGGTAGAGTTAATAATAATATTATATGACATGTTCTGGAGTTTTCTTGATTGAGTGCTCCATATTTGTAAGAGGCAGAGTCAGTTGGGTAGAGTTAATAATAATATTATATGACATGTTCTGGAGTTTTCTTGATTGAGTGCTCCATATTTGTAAGAGGCAGAGTCAGTTGGGTAGAGTTAATAATAATATTATATGACATGTTCTGGAGTTTTCTTGATTGAGTGCTCCATATTTGTAAGAGGCAGAGTCAGTTGGGTAGAGTTAATAATAATATTATATGACATGTTCTGGAGTTTTCTTGATTGAGTGCTCCATATTTGTAAGAGGCAGAGTCAGTTGGGTAGAGTTAATAATAATATTATATGACATGTTCTGGAGTTTTCTTGATTGAGTGCTCCATATTTGTAAGAGGCAGAGTCAGTTGGGTAGAGTTAATAATAATATTATATGACATGTTCTGGAGTTTTCTTGATTGAGTGCTCCATATTTGTAAGAGGCAGAGTCAGTTGGGTAGAGTTAATAATAATATTATATGACATGTTCTGGAGTTTTCTTGATTGAGTGCTCCATATTTGTAAGAGGCAGAGTCAGTTGGGTAGAGTTAATAATAATATTATATGACATGTTCTGGAGTTTTCTTGATTGAGTGCTCCATATTTGTAAGAGGCAGAGTCAGTTGGGTAGAGTTAATAATAATATTATATGACATGTTCTGGAGTTTTCTTGATTGAGTGCTCCATATTTGTAAGAGGCAGAGTCAGTTGGGTAGAGTTAATAATAATATTATATGACATGTTCTGGAGTTTTCTTGATTGAGTGCTCCATATTTGTAAGAGGCAGAGTCAGTTGGGTAGAGTTAATAATAATATTATATGACATGTTCTGGAGTTTTCTTGATTGAGTGCTCCATATTTGTAAGAGGCAGAGTCAGTTGGGTAGAGTTAATAATAATATTATATGACATGTTCTGGAGTTTTCTTGATTGAGTGCTCCATATTTGTAAGAGGCAGAGTCAGTTGGGTAGAGTTAATAATAATATTATATGACATGTTCTGGAGTTTTCTTGATTGAGTGCTCCATATTTGTAAGAGGCAGAGTCAGTTGGGTAGAGTTAATAATAATATTATATGACATGTTCTGGAGTTTTCTTGATTGAGTGCTCCATATTTGTAAGAGGCAGAGTCAGTTGGGTAGAGTTAATAATAATATTATATGACATGTTCTGGAGTTTTCTTGATTGAGTGCTCCATATTTGTAAGAGGCAGAGTCAGTTGGGTAGAGTTAATAATAATATTATATGACATGTTCTGGAGTTTTCTTGATTGAGTGCTCCATATTTGTAAGAGGCAGAGTCAGTTGGGTAGAGTTAATAATAATATTATATGACATGTTCTGGAGTTTTCTTGATTGAGTGCTCCATATTTGTAAGAGGCAGAGTCAGTTGGGTAGAGTTAATAATAATATTATATGACATGTTCTGGAGTTTTCTTGATTGAGTGCTCCATATTTGTAAGAGGCAGAGTCAGTTGGGTAGAGTTAATAATAATATTATATGACATGTTCTGGAGTTTTCTTGATTGAGTGCTCCATATTTGTAAGAGGCAGAGTCAGTTGGGTAGAGTTAATAATAATATTATATGACATGTTCTGGAGTTTGCTTGATTGAGTGCTCCATATTTGTAAGAGGCAGAGTCAGTTGGGTAGAGTTAATAATAATATTATATGACATGTTCTGGAGTTTTCTTGATTGAGTGCTCCATATTTGTAAGAGGCAGAGTCAGTTGGGTAGAGTTAATAATAATATTATATGACATGTTCTGGAGTTTTCTTGATTGAGTGCTCCATATTTGTAAGAGGCAGAGTCAGTTGGGTAGAGTTAATAATAATATTATATGACATGTTCTGGAGTTTTCTTGATTGAGTGCTCCATATTTGTAAGAGGCAGAGTCAGTTGGGTAGAGTTAATAATAATATTATATGACATGTTCTGGAGTTTTCTTGATTGAGTGCTCCATATTTGTAAGAGGCAGAGTCAGTTGGGTAGAGTTAATAATAATATTATATGACATGTTCTGGAGTTTTCTTGATTGAGTGCTCCATATTTGTAAGAGGCAGAGTCAGTTGGGTAGAGTTAATAATAATATTATATGACATGTTCTGGAGTTTGCTTGATTGAGTGCTCCATATTTGTAAGAGGCAGAGTCAGTTGGGTAGAGTTAATAATAATATTATATGACATGTTCTGGAGTTTGCTTGATTGAGTGCTCCATATTTGTAAGAGGCAGAGTCAGTTGGGTAGAGTTAATAATAATATTATATGACATGTTCTGGAGTTTGCTTGATTGAGTGCTCCATATTTGTAAGAGGCAGAGTCAGTTGGGTAGAGTTAATAATAATATTATATGACATGTTCTGGAGTTTTCTTGATTGAGTGCTCCATATTTGTAAGAGGCAGAGTCAGTTGGGTAGAGTTAATAATAATATTATATGACATGTTCTGGAGTTTTCTTGATTGAGTGCTCCATATTTGTAAGAGGCAGAGTCAGTTGGGTAGAGTTAATAATAATATTATATGACATGTTCTGGAGTTTTCTTGATTGAGTGCTCCATATTTGTAAGAGGCAGAGTCAGTTGGGTAGAGTTAATAATAATATTATATGACATGTTCTGGAGTTTTCTTGATTGAGTGCTCCATATTTGTAAGAGGCAGAGTCAGTTGGGTAGAGTTAATAATAATATTATATGACATGTTCTGGAGTTTTCTTGATTGAGTGCTCCATATTTGTAAGAGGCAGAGTCAGTTGGGTAGAGTTAATAATAATATTATATGACATGTTCTGGAGTTTTCTTGATTGAGTGCTCCATATTTGTAAGAGGCAGAGTCAGTTGGGTAGAGTTAATAATAATATTATATGACATGTTCTGGAGTTTTCTTGATTGAGTGCTCCATATTTGTAAGAGGCAGAGTCAGTTGGGTAGAGTTAATAATAATATTATATGACATGTTCTGGAGTTTTCTTGATTGAGTGCTCCATATTTGTAAGAGGCAGAGTCAGTTGGGTAGAGTTAATAATAATATTATATGACATGTTCTGGAGTTTTCTTGATTGAGTGCTCCATATTTGTAAGAGGCAGAGTCAGTTGGGTAGAGTTAATAATAATATTATATGACATGTTCTGGAGTTTTCTTGATTGAGTGCTCCATATTTGTAAGAGGCAGAGTCAGTTGGGTAGAGTTAATAATAATATTATATGACATGTTCTGGAGTTTTCTTGATTGAGTGCTCCATATTTGTAAGAGGCAGAGTCAGTTGGGTAGAGTTAATAATAATATTATATGACATGTTCTGGAGTTTTCTTGATTGAGTGCTCCATATTTGTAAGAGGCAGAGTCAGTTGGGTAGAGTTAATAATAATATTATATGACATGTTCTGGAGTTTTCTTGATTGAGTGCTCCATATTTGTAAGAGGCAGAGTCAGTTGGGTAGAGTTAATAATAATATTATATGACATGTTCTGGAGTTTTCTTGATTGAGTGCTCCATATTTGTAAGAGGCAGAGTCAGTTGGGTAGAGTTAATAATAATATTATATGACATGTTCTGGAGTTTTCTTGATTGAGTGCTCCATATTTGTAAGAGGCAGAGTCAGTTGGGTAGAGTTAATAATAATATTATATGACATGTTCTGGAGTTTTCTTGATTGAGTGCTCCATATTTGTAAGAGGCAGAGTCAGTTGGGTAGAGTTAATAATAATATTATATGACATGTTCTGGAGTTTTCTTGATTGAGTGCTCCATATTTGTAAGAGGCAGAGTCAGTTGGGTAGAGTTAATAATAATATTATATGACATGTTCTGGAGTTTTCTTGATTGAGTGCTCCATATTTGTAAGAGGCAGAGTCAGTTGGGTAGAGTTAATAATAATATTATATGACATGTTCTGGAGTTTTCTTGATTGAGTGCTCCATATTTGTAAGAGGCAGAGTCAGTTGGGTAGAGTTAATAATAATATTATATGACATGTTCTGGAGTTTTCTTGATTGAGTGCTCCATATTTGTAAGAGGCAGAGTCAGTTGGGTAGAGTTAATAATAATATTATATGACATGTTCTGGAGTTTTCTTGATTGAGTGCTCCATATTTGTAAGAGGCAGAGTCAGTTGGGTAGAGTTAATAATAATATTATATGACATGTTCTGGAGTTTTCTTGATTGAGTGCTCCATATTTGTAAGAGGCAGAGTCAGTTGGGTAGAGTTAATAATAATATTATATGACATGTTCTGGAGTTTTCTTGATTGAGTGCTCCATATTTGTAAGAGGCAGAGTCAGTTGGGTAGAGTTAATAATAATATTATATGACATGTTCTGGAGTTTTCTTGATTGAGTGCTCCATATTTGTAAGAGGCAGAGTCAGTTGGGTAGAGTTAATAATAATATTATATGACATGTTCTGGAGTTTTCTTGATTGAGTGCTCCATATTTGTAAGAGGCAGAGTCAGTTGGGTAGAGTTAATAATAATATTATATGACATGTTCTGGAGTTTTCTTGATTGAGTGCTCCATATTTGTAAGAGGCAGAGTCAGTTGGGTAGAGTTAATAATAATATTATATGACATGTTCTGGAGTTTTCTTGATTGAGTGCTCCATATTTGTAAGAGGCAGAGTCAGTTGGGTAGAGTTAATAATAATATTATATGACATGTTCTGGAGTTTTCTTGATTGAGTGCTCCATATTTGTAAGAGGCAGAGTCAGTTGGGTAGAGTTAATAATAATATTATATGACATGTTCTGGAGTTTTCTTGATTGAGTGCTCCATATTTGTAAGAGGCAGAGTCAGTTGGGTAGAGTTAATAATAATATTATATGACATGTTCTGGAGTTTTCTTGATTGAGTGCTCCATATTTGTAAGAGGCAGAGTCAGTTGGGTAGAGTTAATAATAATATTATATGACATGTTCTGGAGTTTTCTTGATTGAGTGCTCCATATTTGTAAGAGGCAGAGTCAGTTGGGTAGAGTTAATAATAATATTATATGACATGTTCTGGAGTTTTCTTGATTGAGTGCTCCATATTTGTAAGAGGCAGAGTCAGTTGGGTAGAGTTAATAATAATATTATATGACATGTTCTGGAGTTTTCTTGATTGAGTGCTCCATATTTGTAAGAGGCAGAGTCAGTTGGGTAGAGTTAATAATAATATTATATGACATGTTCTGGAGTTTTCTTGATTGAGTGCTCCATATTTGTAAGAGGCAGAGTCAGTTGGGTAGAGTTAATAATAATATTATATGACATGTTCTGGAGTTTTCTTGATTGAGTGCTCCATATTTGTAAGAGGCAGAGTCAGTTGGGTAGAGTTAATAATAATATTATATGACATGTTCTGGAGTTTTCTTGATTGAGTGCTCCATATTTGTAAGAGGCAGAGTCAGTTGGGTAGAGTTAATAATAATATTATATGACATGTTCTGGAGTTTTCTTGATTGAGTGCTCCATATTTGTAAGAGGCAGAGTCAGTTGGGTAGAGTTAATAATAATATTATATGACATGTTCTGGAGTTTTCTTGATTGAGTGCTCCATATTTGTAAGAGGCAGAGTCAGTTGGGTAGAGTTAATAATAATATTATATGACATGTTCTGGAGTTTTCTTGATTGAGTGCTCCATATTTGTAAGAGGCAGAGTCAGTTGGGTAGAGTTAATAATAATATTATATGACATGTTCTGGAGTTTTCTTGATTGAGTGCTCCATATTTGTAAGAGGCAGAGTCAGTTGGGTAGAGTTAATAATAATATTATATGACATGTTCTGGAGTTTTCTTGATTGAGTGCTCCATATTTGTAAGAGGCAGAGTCAGTTGGGTAGAGTTAATAATAATATTATATGACATGTTCTGGAGTTTTCTTGATTGAGTGCTCCATATTTGTAAGAGGCAGAGTCAGTTGGGTAGAGTTAATAATAATATTATGTGACATGTTCTGGAGTTTTCTTGATTGAGTGCTCCATATTTGTAAGAGGCAGAGTCAGTTGGGTAGAGTTAATAATAATATTATATGACATGTTCTGGAGTTTTCTTGATTGAGTGCTCCATATTTGTAAGAGGCAGAGTCAGTTGGGTAGAGTTAATAATAATATTATATGACATGTTCTGGAGTTTTCTTGATTGAGTGCTCCATATTTGTAAGAGGCAGAGTCAGTTGGGTAGAGTTAATAATAATATTATATGACATGTTCTGGAGTTTTCTTGATTGGGTGCTCCATATTTGTAAGAGGCAGAGTCAGTTGGGTAGAGTTAATAATAATATTATATGACATGTTCTGGAGTTTTCTTGATTGAGTGCTCCATATTTGTAAGAGGCAGAGTCAGTTGGGTAGAGTTAATAATAATATTATATGACATGTTCTGGAGTTTGCTTGATTGAGTGCTCCATATTTGTAAGAGGCAGAGTCAGTTGGGTAGAGTTAATAATAATATTATATGACATGTTCTGGAGTTTTCTTGATTGAGTGCTCCATATTTGTAAGAGGCAGAGTCAGTTGGGTAGAGTTAATAATAATATTATATGACATGTTCTGGAGTTTTCTTGATTGGGTGCTCCATATTTGTAAGAGGCAGAGTCAGTTGGGTAGAGTTAATAATAATATTATATGACATGTTCTGGAGTTTTCTTGATTGAGTGCTCCATATTTGTAAGAGGCAGAGTCAGTTGGGTAGAGTTAATAATAATATTATATGACATGTTCTGGAGTTTTCTTGATTGAGTGCTCCATATTTGTAAGAGGCAGAGTCAGTTGGGTAGAGTTAATAATAATATTATATGACATGTTCTGGAGTTTTCTTGATTGGGTGCTCCATATTTGTAAGAGGCAGAGTCAGTTGGGTAGAGTTAATAATAATATTATATGACATGTTCTGGAGTTTTCTTGATTGAGTGCTCCATATTTGTAAGAGGCAGAGTCAGTTGGGTAGAGTTAATAATAATATTATATGACATGTTCTGGAGTTTTCTTGATTGAGTGCTCCATATTTGTAAGAGGCAGAGTCAGTTGGGTAGAGTTAATAATAATATTATATGACATGTTCTGGAGTTTTCTTGATTGAGTGCTCCATATTTGTAAGAGGCAGAGTCAGTTGGGTAGAGTTAATAATAATATTATATGACATGTTCTGGAGTTTTCTTGATTCAGTGCTCCATACTTGTAAGAGGCAGAGTCAGTTGGGTAGAGTTAATAATAATATTATATGACATGTTCTGGAGTTTTCTTGATTGAGTGCTCCATATTTGTAAGAGGCAGAGTCAGTTGGGTAGAGTTAATAATAATATTATATGACATGTTCTGGAGTTTTCTTGATTGAGTGCTCCATATTTGTAAGAGGCAGAGTCAGTTGGGTAGAGTTAATAATAATATTATATGACATGTTCTGGAGTTTTCTTGATTGAGTGCTCCATATTTGTAAGAGGCAGAGTCAGTTGGGTAGAGTTAATAATAATATTATATGACATGTTCTGGAGTTTTCTTGATTGGGTGCTCCATATTTGTAAGAGGCAGAGTCAGTTGGGTAGAGTTAATAATAATATTATATGACATGTTCTGGAGTTTTCTTGATTGAGTGCTCCATATTTGTAAGAGGCAGAGTCAGTTGGGTAGAGTTAATAATAATATTATATGACATGTTCTGGAGTTTTCTTGATTGAGTGCTCCATATTTGTAAGAGGCAGAGTCAGTTGGGTAGAGTTAATAATAATATTATATGACATGTTCTGGAGTTTTCTTGATTGAGTGCTCCATATTTGTAAGAGGCAGAGTCAGTTGGGTAGAGTTAATAATAATATTATATGACATGTTCTGGAGTTTTCTTGATTGAGTGCTCCATATTTGTAAGAGGCAGAGTCAGTTGGGTAGAGTTAATAATAATATTATATGACATGTTCTGGAGTTTTCTTGATTGAGTGCTCCATATTTGTAAGAGGCAGAGTCAGTTGGGTAGAGTTAATAATAATATTATATGACATGTTCTGGAGTTTTCTTGATTGAGTGCTCCATATTTGTAAGAGGCAGAGTCAGTTGGGTAGAGTTAATAATAATATTATATGACATGTTCTGGAGTTTTCTTGATTGGGTGCTCCATATTTGTAAGAGGCAGAGTCAGTTGGGTAGAGTTAATAATAATATTATATGACATGTTCTGGAGTTTTCTTGATTGAGTGCTCCATATTTGTAAGAGGCAGAGTCAGTTGGGTAGAGTTAATAATAATATTATATGACATGTTCTGGAGTTTTCTTGATTGAGTGCTCCATATTTGTAAGAGGCAGAGTCAGTTGGGTAGAGTTAATAATAATATTATATGACATGTTCTGGAGTTTTCTTGATTGAGTGCTCCATATTTGTAAGAGGCAGAGTCAGTTGGGTAGAGTTAATAATAATATTATATGACATGTTCTGGAGTTTTCTTGATTGAGTGCTCCATATTTGTAAGAGGCAGAGTCAGTTGGGTAGAGTTAATAATAATATTATGTGACATGTTCTGGAGTTTTCTTGATTGAGTGCTCCATATTTGTAAGAGGCAGAGTCAGTTGGGTAGAGTTAATAATAATATTATATGACATGTTCTGGAGTTTTCTTGATTGAGTGCTCCATATTTGTAAGAGGCAGAGTCAGTTGGGTAGAGTTAATAATAATATTATATGACATGTTCTGGAGTTTTCTTGATTGAGTGCTCCATATTTGTAAGAGGCAGAGTCAGTTGGGTAGAGTTAATAATAATATTATATGACATGTTCTGGAGTTTTCTTGATTGAGTGCTCCATATTTGTAAGAGGCAGAGTCAGTTGGGTAGAGTTAATAATAATATTATATGACATGTTCTGGAGTTTTCTTGATTGAGTGCTCCATATTTGTAAGAGGCAGAGTCAGTTGGGTAGAGTTAATAATAATATTATATGACATGTTCTGGAGTTTTCTTGATTGAGTGCTCCATATTTGTAAGAGGCAGAGTCAGTTGGGTAGAGTTAATAATAATATTATATGACATGTTCTGGAGTTTTCTTGATTGAGTGCTCCATATTTGTAAGAGGCAGAGTCAGTTGGGTAGAGTTAATAATAATATTATATGACATGTTCTGGAGTTTTCTTGATTGAGTGCTCCATATTTGTAAGAGGCAGAGTCAGTTGGGTAGAGTTAATAATAATATTATATGACATGTTCTGGAGTTTTCTTGATTGAGTGCTCCATATTTATAAGAGGCAGAGTCAGTTGGGTAGAGTTAATAATAATATTATATGACATGTTCTGGAGTTTTCTTGATTGAGTGCTCCATATTTGTAAGAGGCAGAGTCAGTTGGGTAGAGTTAATAATAATATTATATGACATGTTCTGGAGTTTTCTTGATTGAGTGCTCCATATTTGTAAGAGGCAGAGTCAGTTGGGTAGAGTTAATAATAATATTATGTGACATGTTCTGGAGTTTTCTTGATTGAGTGCTCCATATTTGTAAGAGGCAGAGTCAGTTGGGTAGAGTTAATAATAATATTATATGACATGTTCTGGAGTTTTCTTGATTGAGTGCTCCATATTTGTAAGAGGCAGAGTCAGTTGGGTAGAGTTAATAATAATATTATATGACATGTTCTGGAGTTTTCTTGATTGAGTGCTCCATATTTGTAAGAGGCAGAGTCAGTTGGGTAGAGTTAATAATAATATTATGTGACATGTTCTGGAGTTTTCTTGATTGAGTGCTCCATATTTGTAAGAGGCAGAGTCAGTTGGGTAGAGTTAATAATAATATTATATGACATGTTCTGGAGTTTTCTTGATTGAGTGCTCCATATTTGTAAGAGGCAGAGTCAGTTGGGTAGAGTTAATAATAATATTATATGACATGTTCTGGAGTTTGTTAGATTGAGTGCTTCATAGTCATCTACACCGATGGATCAGTGGTGAGAAACAGACGCAGTGGCTGGGGCTTTATTGCATAGGCTAATGCGCGAGTCTTGAAAAAGGAGAGTCTGGCATATGAGACTACGACCTCCAGCATGAGAATGGAGGTGGAGGCAGTAACAGCGGCATTCCGGTGGCTGGAGGAGACTACTGCAACATACGTTGTATTCATTACGGATTCAAAGAGTATGCTTAGCAAGGTGGAGAAAGGAATGTTTCGTGTGGAATGGCTCTCGTCGCTTCAGAGGTCACAGATCGTGAGAATTGTCTGGATATTTTTCCCTGGCCATGCGGGTGTACGAGGGAATGAACAGGCTGATAGGCTAGCAGGGAAGGCACCTCTTGGTGGAATTTTGTCTATGGTCAGGGGGTGTAATTTTACACCTCATGGAAACAAGAAGACTCAACAAAAATAATTCTGTCAAATATGAAGAAATTAACAGACAAGTCAGAATATTATGTAAGGAGGCAAAAGAAGCATGGCTTGAAGAAAAGTGCTTAGAAATTGAAAACCAACACAACAGTCAAAATACCAAATTAGTGCACAAAAGAATTCAGGAACTTACTAATAAAAGAACAAGTACATCAACAGGGTGTCTAAAAACTGAAGATGGCAAAATCATAATAGAAAAAGACCAGATTCTACACGTATGGACAGATTATGTGAAACACCTTTATGATGATAACAGAGACGAACAGTATGATATTAGATTTAATAATGAAGGACCGCCAATTTTGGAGATGGAGGTTCAAAATGTTCTTAAGCATATGAAAGCTGGCAAGACCCCCGGTGCAGATAACATCACAACAGAAATGAGTAAAGCTTTAGAAGAATTTGGACTAGAGCAACTCACCAGACTGATAAACACATTATATGATACTGGAGATATACCTCCTGAATTATGTAACTGTATTTATTGCAATCCCAAAGAAATCAGGAACCTTGGAATGTGATCAACATAGAACAATTAGTATAATGAGTCACATCACAAAGATTTTGCAAAGAATTATCATGCAAAGAGTGAGGAAGAAGATACAACCCGAAATAGGGGAAAAACAATGTGGGTTTGTGGAGGGGAGGGGTACAGTAAATGCTGTGTATATGCTGCGAACAGTTATTGAACGTGCTATAGAAGTAAACAAGGATATACATCTTTGCTTTATTGACTATACAAAGGCTTTTGATAGAGTTAGACATGTCAACATGGTAGATATGCTTGCAGATCTACAAAGTGTTGGGAAACACATTAGACTTATAAAAAACATATATTGGAAACAACAAGCAGCAATAAGGATTGATAATGAAGTGGGACAGTATCAGCCAATTAAGAGAGGTGTTAGGCAGGGATGTGTGATGTCTCTAGATCTTTTTTCCCTATACAGTGAAAATATTTTCAGAAATGTAGAGGATATAAATGGAATCACCATTGGAGGACGAAACATCAATAACATTAGATATGCAGATGATACAGTATTAATTGCAGACAATGCGCAGGACCTGCAACAATTAGTATATGCGGTTGTTGCACACAGTGAGCAACTGGGCTTAGAATTAAATTGTAAAAAGACTCAGGTTATGGTCGTCACTAGTGTGGGATGTGGATTTTAATTCCTGAGAATGATTCGTTAAAATGTCTAGGGGGTATTATTGATTCTCTGTCACTGGTAAGAATGCAGGGTGATCAGGGATATTTACCACAAATCCCAGGAGGAAAGAGTTCCATCCTTGAAACAATGGCATCTGTGTGTAGGTTTCCCTTCCCACTTCATCACCCTTTAAATTAACTATAGATGCTAGAAGGATATTGATTGCTCACAATATATAAACAACCACTTATTGGACACCACATTTACTTGATGTACACAACACTTTTGGACAAACAGTTCAGGTATTAACTCAAGATCTGTAGTTACATATATATATAGGTGTAATAAACACTATGCATTTTCAGACAGGCATGGGAATGATATGCAGTATTACAACATAGTACCCAGTGACCCCAGAAAAAACAAGGTTATTACAAACAACACAACAACCACAAATTGGTTCTGCTAACTTGACTCATTGTACCTAGATAAAATCACATTGGTCTAGGTGCAGAAACCCAACATACATACATTTATTTCTGACACCATGTACAATTCTCATATTTAAAAATAATGAGTGGGTGTCAAAATATTATACATATATGTCATAACATAACCCTTTAGGTGTACACCATTACCACGATAAACAATCTTTACCCTTTTCCTGTCATTGAAGAAAACCACACTCATGAAAACAGTTGATACTAATAATTAAATTAATTAATTATAGTGTTCATTTAGGCGTTGCGGATGGCATTCTTCTCCAGTGCAAAGCAGTTAATGTCCATAATTATCCGTGCAGAATTATACTCACAGTCATTTTCTACTCACAGTATGTCCACCGAAGTTGGCTGGCGAATGTTTCTAATCCATAATCCAAGAATAGAATTATACATAAGCACATATTCTCTCCATGAGACTGAATTTAAGAATACTCGGTTGCCATTTGGGTTGTGTTCCAATTGAAATTGATGCCTAGGTCTGTCATACTTTCAGGAGATGCAACTTAAGCTCTGCAGAAGGTTCTTCCCTATATCATCTTATCGATGAAAAGATGACGACTGTCCAACAGCTCGGTTTATGTTAACCGTTTCCCAATTTAGTTCAAAAGGCTTTGTCACACACCCGGTTCATGTTGATAGGCCATCCCACACTTGATGATGGGCAGTTAGGCTGACATGGGACCAGCATAGAGTTCTCATTCATTCCATTTCTGTGTAGAACATACAGTGGTGAATCATTCATTTGGTTTCATCTGAAGATTCTGCTGCAGGCATGTAACTGAAGAATATTACTCCACCACATATCCAGGTTTGCAAGCCATCAGGTGATTCCTTTGGTTGCAGGCGTAAAGGCATTTACTCATCTAGCTGCTTTCATATGGTTCTTTTGATGGTGTTCAGGTTTTGGACCTTGAGGTAATCTGGTGTAGTTATGGTTCAGATGTTCTGAAGTTGGTACATTTGTTTGTATTGGCTATAATGTTGTTTCAGTGTCTCTTCCCATTTGTTTGAGTTGGTGTTCATAGCTAGAACTTGGTGTTGCATGGCTGGAACCTTATGTTTGACTTTTGCAGCTGTGAGATGCTCTTTCGAAGACTTATCCATTGTGGATATTAACTTGGTAATCCAACCAACAGTTGAAGGTTACTCACTGTTGTTAGTTTTAGTAACTTGAAGAAGGATTGTCCCAGTTTCACTGACTTGGTTGAATGATGAGGCCATTGGTGATACTTCTCAGAAGTAACGCAAACGATACACTGTTGTCAGTACTCTGATGATCTTCATCTTTGTAGATTATTAGATCTTGAAGTCCATCCTGGATATTCCTACTAAAATAGGACTTAATCACTCACCCAGTCAGTTGTCTTCTAATTTATCTGTTGCTCGCTATGGAGCTATTGAGTGCCGCAGTAAACATTGAGGTATTGCTAGATCCAGACTATGGTTTGGACATTCACTTTATGGCTGTTTACCCAGGATCCAGTGATAGTGATATAGTCCCACCAAATTCACCCACCACCTGCTTCTCTTCTATAGAAAAGGGATGACAAAGAATACAACACTAGCATTAACCTACTGTGTTATGATAAAAGGTTTACAACACAATTACAAACACAAATACAAAACAACAAGGGGAGAAGGGGAAAGGAGTGGGTGTCCATGTTCCACTGTCCCTCATTGCTGAGTAGAGCCATTCTGACTCTTCATAGTGAGTAAGATATTTTCTCACTTATATTTTGTTCTGTTGTTACTGGGACTATTAGATGGGTGAAGTCATTCTGTCCATCCAACATGTTGATATTGTCTCTCTCATTACTTGAAGAGAATAGCCTATACAGAATCCCTGTGGTTTCTAATGCCGCGTCTTCCTTTCGGCACTATAATCATCATTAGGTCAAGACTATTCAATCTTGGCTTCTTAAAGTACTGACAAACACATGGATTCTTACATCAACATCCTCTAATCCCAAGGTGCAACATTAAAATGTATCTTCCCACAGTAAAAAGTAACAATCAGAACAGAGAAAATTCTCATACCAAAAAAAAACATACATGTACATTTCTCTGATATTAAGTACATGATAATCATACATAATAATCATAATGATGATGCAGGGAGCCTATGTTTTTGAATTATCTTCATGAACTAAAACATCCATTGTTTTCCCCCACTGCGTACAGCACATGAGGATAGTAATCGCTGTGATATGTTTTGCCAATGACTGCTATTATTCGGAGGGTATTTATAAGAATAACTTATGCCGCATGGTCCAGTCTTCTGAATATTGCAAGCAATTTATTCACATCAATCTTCGCTTCTGTTTCTACTACGGTGAGGCGATGCGGGATGAATCCTATCCGAACATGCATTTACATCACGCGTTTAATTGTTCATGAATTTATATTCAAACATGGCCTGTCCCTAACACTATTTTATGAAATGATTATATGTTCACCTTCATATGGAGTGGTTACTAATCTGTTAACAAAAGAATGGTACTAAAATTTAGCACTATATTTCCAAGTTACAGATTATAATGTGGCAAAATATTTTATCCCCTGACTAAGTAAGAGTCAGGAATATGCGTAATCATTTGTATGTCCCCGCATGGATAAAACACCTTTCTATAGTACATAGATTATTTGCAGATTTCTAAGCATAAATAGTGAGATATTGTTCACCGTGCCTAGAAGTTTTAACATAGGAATATGAAATTGACAGACACTAGTTCTTTACTATGAAGCATGAATCAGGGTCTGCTCCTACATTGAGAAAATCTCTAGAATGTGTTTCAGACATGAGAGTTGATACTTTACAGTACACATAATATTCATAGATTATAGCACTACTAGTGAGATATAAGTTCATAATGCCTATACAAGATATTAACATATAGATTTGAAATTGTAAGACATAGGAAAAATTACAGCGTGGCGCCCACATGTGTTTCCTTAGTAAACATCATCCAGCCTGGTTTAAGAGAATTGTAACTAATTCTTAATTAAACATACTGGTTTATGTAATACATAAATATATCTTAATAATGTAGATAACATACCAATAGCTTGAAGAGAATCATGTTTTTAAGGCAAAATACCTTCTCCCCGAAGGGAAAGGTCGACTTTCTTGCGTGGTGTCTTGACTAGAAATGGCCGCTTCAGTCTTTGTTTTCCCCCTCGCCAGGATTGGCCAGATAAGGGAGAGAAAACAAGCCAAACTAATTTTAGCTGTGCCACGGTCAGTCTATCGCTGTTTTATTTTCTCCTACATTAAGTAAGTTACTTAAACAGTAATTGTAAGGGTTTGTTTATTTTTAAGGGAGTCCATAAATAGGAAAGGGTAAGGACGTTTTATTATACCACACGCCTCCCCAATTTAAGACATTTATTTCTTTCAGGAATTAAATGGTCGAGTAGTACTCTACAATTTCCGTCTTTACATTGACTCCCCTAGTATCCCTTCCTTATTAATTTCTTGCATTACTTCCCTATGTTATATAATCAGAGCTACGTCCATTTTCTTTTAGTCACGACAACTGGCATAACCTTAACGGATTATTTCTCTTTTAGTGAAAGAGTGTAGCACCCTCTCCACTGTTGTCAGCTATTGTTTGAAATATGAGTGTTTATCTGATAATTTGTTACTTTCCAGTACTGGTTTGTCTGCATCAAACCGACTTTTTGAAGCAATTGAGATATCATCATTAAGCTTGATTTCTCTCTCATTAGATTATCAATCTTGAGATTATGTTAAAACCGACGGTTAATTCTGCGTCTACTGATAGCATATTAAACTCGCCCGTCTCCCTGTAAGTTAGACGTTTGTTTTAACTATAGATCTGATATTTAAAGGAAGCTAAAGATGGTTCCTGTTGAAATACATTTTCATCCAACACATCATGTGTTTGGGTTATAAGTCGAGTTATGGGATTTTCCGATCAGTTTTGATAACTACTGATTAGAGTGGTGTCCCTTTCTCTTGTGGGTTTTCCCGGAGAATCTCGTCTAATCATGTAAACAAGGTCCAACTTTTCTAGATTTCCGTTCTGAACCGACTATTCCCCGGCGAACCTGAATCTATCAGAAATGAAGTAATTCTTAGCTTACTTTCTCTGCTTTTCCTTCTAACCTAGATCTATTTTACGCTATAATCCTTATTAGTAATTCTAACTGATGTGTTTGAGTTTCACTCTGTATTTGTTGCTTTGGTGTTGAATTACGAGCAATTTTGCATCGCTTGGCGTACATTGATCGTCGTCTGCCTCCCTCCAGGTTTTAGACTATTTTCAACTTAGCAACCTACATTGTTATGTAGGTTCAGACGTATTGTCTCCTACCATATATAATCAGTTCAGTGAGAAGTTAAAAGCCCCTTTTTGTGATTCCTGTGATAGTCTTCCAGACAATCAAGTTGCTGGTTCACTTTCCAGTTATGGATGTGGATTACTAGTCTTAGTAAAATTACTGTTACATATGTATATCCCTCTCATACTGGCGTCTCCTGAGTTGTGTCCTCAGGATAACAGGTAAGGTACTCTTAATGTTTCTCTCCAGTTTTGTTTTCGTCCGTTTAATACGTGGAAACTCTGGATTTATTTAGATTGACGAAGGTCTATCTTTGAACTGTTATATAATTTACTAGCTGGATTCCTGATTGAAATTCCTAATCTAGTAAATATCAAGCAATTCTTCAGCTATCTGCTCCAATTTGCTTGGTTTTTACACAGCTATATTCCATTTTTCTAGCATGGGTTCACTGTATAAGTTTTGGGCGTTTCCTCTGTCTTTACGTCAAAGGGTTCGTCCTATCTATAAACAGCATCTATTTTAAGAGTTGTTTATTTAATTGTTGCTTTTACTGATTCGTATCAGTTATTTAAGCTAATCTCTGTTAGTCTGGATCTGCTTTCACATATTTAATGCTGGCATATAATCCTAGTCAGAACTGAGATGTAGAAATCTGTTTCGTCTTGCGACTGATTTCTGATTAATCTACCTTTTAGTAGGCTTCGAGCATTATCTAGAATTTAGTTACTCGGTTAGTTTTAAAGAAAATACAATTGAGTCGCGCGCCTCTATTGTACCCCTTATTTTTGCCCTTCTTAATTCTTCCCTTATGAGAATATTAATGTTAGTTAGGCAATTATTGAAATAACTTTACGTAAGCTAATCGCTAACTAAAAGCTGTTTCACTCCTCTTTTTGATGAGGACTACTCATAGTGAACATTTCACTTAATGAGATTAAACTGTAAATTTCAAAGCTAAGGAGCCAATTTTCTGAAATGTTTAGTCTCTTACTAGAGACTAGCACAGATTTTTTCCGGTATCTCCTGAAGTTCATTTGAAATTCCAATTTCTTATGTTTATTCTTTAATTATACCTTTTACATACCTATACGGTCTGTTTCCGCTACCATTAATAATGGAATCGGGGTGGATAATTTAAAGAAATACCTTATATTCTGTTGGGTCAGTAAGTGAGTTGATCAGTTTCACTTACATCACCAGGTGAATATTTTGGTTGACCCTATTTATTAACATATGGGCCATCTGAGTTTGTTATTAATAACTACTCATATCACCGGTGGAGTAGAATAAGTGTCAGTATGGCTTTTCTTCCTAAGTATCCATCATTTATTCACTTTACTTTACTACCGGTGTTGTAGAACATGTTATGTCATATGAAAAAAAAAGGATTAAATTAGGGTGCCCCTAAATACTGCAAATTCTTACAATATTCCTTCCCTTCCATTAACTATGTCTACATTTTTGCAAGTGGTGGTTTTGGCCTTACCATTAGTTCATTTACTTTAGTTACTGCTATTTTCCCCTGGTTTAATTTATCTCTCAGGTATTATTTCCTTTCCTACTGAATCATCATTTGTTGATTAAATTTTTCCCTTAAAAAACATTTATTGGATTTCTAACTTATCTGTCCTAATTATCTATAAAATTGTCTATCACTCTCTGCTGCCTTGGTAATTTTTCAATATTACATGACTTATACAAGCAGATCAAGCATGAAAATACAATGATAATCAATGACAAAATAGTTAATTAACACATGATTCATATGTAGGAACATAAACCTTATGGATACATAATATAGTAGTGTGTTCATGAGTACACCACTTTTGAACCATTTAAAGAGAATATCAGAGTAGCAGAACCATACCTCAAACATCAAATGGGAATGACTATGAATTCTAAACATTCACTGAATTACCTATCTTATGTGAGTTTACCATCAATAAGATATAAAATATGAGTTTTTAAAAACAATCTCATATCCCACAACCAACTACCTGATGCATCTGCCAGAATCAAGATATTACCTGTGAACAGTTTTGTACCAAAAAAAAAAAAACTATATTTATCTGAGCCATTATGGGTTCATATAACACTTGACTCAGCTCATACTAATGAGTGATTAGGTCTGTTACTAACACTATAACATTCTGAAGTGACTTGGTTTACCTGCGAGAGGTTTTCCCTGAATTCATATACTCACCATAATACACCAATTGTGATGTTTACCATGAGTTTTAAATTCACGGACTACTCCACTACTAGGTGAAGTCCGTACCGGGCGGGACCACACATGTGGGATGTGGATTTTAATTCCTGAGAATGATTCGTTAAAATGTCTAGGGGGTATTATTGATTCTCTGTCACTGGTAAGAATGCAGGGTGATCAGGGATATTTACCACAAATCCCAGGAGGAAAGAGTTCCATCCTTGAAACAATGGCATCTGTGTGTAGGTTTCCCTTCCCACTTCATCACCCTTTAAATTAACTATAGATGCTAGAAGGATATTGATTGCGCACAATATATAAACAACCACTTATTGGACACCACATTTACTTGATGTACACAACACTTTTGGACAAACAGTTCAGGTATTAACTCAAGATCTGTAGTTACATATATATATAGGTGTAATAAACACTATGCATTTTCAGACAGGCATGGGAATGATATGCAGTATTACAACATAGTACCCAGTGACCCCAGAAAAAACAAGGTTATTACAAACAACACAACAACCACAAATTGGTTCTGCTAACTTGACTCATTGTACCTAGATAAAATCACATTGGTCTAGGTGCAGAAACCCAACATACATACATTTATTTCTGACACCATGTACAATTCTCATATTTAAAAATAATGAGTGGGTGTCAAAATATTATACATATATGTCATAACATAACCCTTTAGGTGTACACCATTACCATGTAAAACAATCTTTACCCTTTTCCTGTCATTGAAGAAAACCACACTCATGAAAACAGTTGATACTAATAATTAAATTAATTAATTATAGTGTTCATTTAGGCGTTGCGGATGGCATTCTTCTCCAGTGCAAAGCAGTTAATGTCCATAATTATCCGTGCAGAATTATACTCACAGTCATTTTCTACTCACAGTATGTCCACCGAAGTTGGCTGGCGAATGTTTCTAATCCATAATCCAAGAATAGAATTATACATAAGCACATATTCTCTCCATGAGACTGAATTTAAGAATACTCGGTTGCCATTTGGGTTGTGTTCCAATTGAAATTGATGCCTAGGTCTGTCATACTTTCAGGAGATGCAACTTAAGCTCTGCAGAAGGTTCTTCCCTATATCATCTTATCGATGAAAAGATGACGACTGTCCAACAGCTCGGTTTATGTTAACCGTTTCCCAATTTAGTTCAAAAGGCTTTGTCACACACCCGGTTCATGTTGATAGGCCATCCCACACTTGATGATGGGCAGTTAGGCTGACATGGGACCAGCATAGAGTTCTCATTCATTCCATTTCTGTGTAGAACATACAGTGGTGAATCATTCATTTGGTTTCATCTGAAGATTCTGCTGCAGGCATGTAACTGAAGAATATTACTCCACCACATATCCAGGTTTGCAAGCCATCAGGTGATTCCTTTGGTTGCAGGCGTAAAGGCATTTACTCATCTAGCTGCTTTCATATGGTTCTTTTGATGGTGTTCAGGTTTTGGACCTTGAGGTAATCTGGTGTAGTTATGGTTCAGATGTTCTGAAGTTGGTACATTTGTTTGTATTGGCTATAATGTTGTTTCAGTGTCTCTTCCCATTTGTTTGAGTTGGTGTTCATAGCTAGAACTTGGTGTTGCATGGCTGGAACCTTATGTTTGACTTTTGCAGCTGTGAGATGTTCTTTCGAAGACTTATCCATTGTGGATATTAACTTGGTAATCCAACCAACAGTTGAAGGTTACTCACTGTTGTTAGTTTTAGTAACTTGAAGAAGGATTGTCCCAGTTTCACTGACTTGGTTGAATGATGAGGCCATTGGTGATACTTCTCAGAAGTAACGCAAACGATACACTGTTGTCAGTACTCTGATGATCTTCATCTTTGTAGATTATTACATCTTGAAGTCCATCCTGGATATTCCTACTAAAATAGGACTTAATCACTCACCCAGTCAGTTGTCTTCTAATTTATCTGTTGCTCGCTATGGAGCTATTGAGTGCCGCAGTAAACATTGAGGTATTGCTAGATCCAGACTATGGTTTGGACATTCACTTTATGGCTGTTTACCCAGGATCCAGTGATAGTGATATAGTCCCACCAAATTCACCCACCACCTGCTTCTCTTCTATAGAAAAGGGATGACAAAGAATACAACACTAGCATTAACCTACTGTGTTATGATAAAAGGTTTACAACACAATTACAAACACAAATACAAAACAACAAGGGGAGAAGGGGAAAGGAGTGGGTGTCCATGTTCCACTGTCCCTCATTGCTGAGTAGAGCCATTCTGACTCTTCATAGTGAGTAAGATATTTTCTCACTTATATTTTGTTCTGTTGTTACTGGGACTATTAGATGGGTGAAGTCATTCTGTCCATCCAACATGTTGATATTGTCTCTCTCATTACTTGAAGAGAATAGCCTATACAGAATCCCTGTGGTTTCTAATGCCGCGTCTTCCTTTCGGCACTATAATCATCATTAGGTCAAGACTATTCAATCTTGGCTTCTTAAAGTACTGACAAACACATGGATTCTTACATCAACATCCTCTAATCCCAAGGTGCAACATTAAAATGTATCTTCCCACAGTAAAAAGTAACAATCAGAACAGAGAAAATTCTCATACCAAAAAAAACATACATGTACATTTCTCTGATATTAAGTACATGATAATCATACATAATAATCATAATGATGATGCAGGGAGCCTAGGTTTTTGAATTATCTTCATGAACTAAAACATCCATTGTTTTCCCCCACTGCGTACAGCACATGAGGATAGTAATCGCTGTGATATGTTTTGCCAATGACTGCTATTATTCGGAGGGTATTTATAAGAATAACTTATGCCGCATGGTCCAGTCTTCTGAATATTGCAAGCAATTTATTCACATCAATCTTCGCTTCTGTTTCTACTACGGTGAGGCGATGCGGGGTGAATCCTATCCGAACATGCATTTACATCACGCGTTTAATTGTTCATGAATTTATATTCAAACATGGCCTGTCCCTAACACTATTTTATGAAATGATTATATGTTCACCCTCATATGGAGTGGTTACTAATCTGTTAACAAAAGAATGGTACTAAAATTTAGCACTATATTTCCAAGTTACAGATTATAATGTGGCAAAATATTTTATCCCCTGACTAAGTAAGAGTCAGGAATATGCGTAATCATTTGTATGTCCCCGCATGGATAAAACACCTTTCTATAGTACATAGATTATTTGCAGATTTCTAAGCATAAATAGTGAGATATTGTTCACCGTGCCTAGAAGTTTTAACATAGGAATATGAAATTGACAGACACTAGTTCTTTACTACGAAGCATGAATCAGGGTCTGCTCCTACATTGAGAAAATCTCTAGAATGTGTTTCAGACATGAGAGTTGATACTTTACAGTACACATAATATTCATAGATTATAGCACTACTAGTGAGATATAAGTTCATAATGCCTATACAAGATATTAACATATAGATTTGAAATTGTAAGACATAGGAAAAATTACAGCGTGGCGCCCACATGTGTTTCCTTAGTAAACATCATCCAGCCTGGTTTAAGAGAATTGTAACTAATTCTTAATTAAACATACTGGTTTATGTAATACATAAATATATCTTAATAATGTAGATAACATACCAATAGCTTGAAGAGAATCATGTTTTTAAGGCAAAATACCTTCTCCCCGAAGGGAAAGGTCGACTTTCTTGCGTGGTGTCTTGACTAGAAATGGCCGCTTCAGTCTTTGTTTTCCCCCTCGCCAGGATTGGCCAGATAAGGGAGAGAAAACAAGCCAAACTAATTTTAGCTGTGCCACGGTCAGTCTATCGCTGTTTTATTTTCTCCTACATTAAGTAAGTTACTTAAACAGTAATTGTAAGGGTTTGTTTATTTTTAAGGGAGTCCATAAATAGGAAAGGGTAAGGACGTTTTATTATACCACAACTAGGAAGGAAGAAGTGCCACAATGTAATATACAAGTAAATGGAAATATTCTTCAACAAGTGAATCGGTACAATTATCTTGGAACAGTCATAACATCTGATGGGAGATGCCTTGGAGAGATTAGAACAAGAATCGCCATGGCGAAAGTAGCCTTTAGCAAGATGAAAAACATTCTGACCAATAAAAAGATGTCAATTGAAACGAGAAAAAGAGTGTTGAGGGGATACATAGAGCCTGTTCTTTTGTATGGATGTGAAACTTGGACAATGAGCAGTCAAGCTGAAAAGCATCTGATGGCTGCAGAAATGTGGTTTCTGAGGAAAATGCAAAGAATACCATGGACAGACAGAAAAACCAATGACCAAGTACTACAGGAGACAAATGAACATCTTAAACTGATTAGAGAAATTAGACGTAGACAGTCAAAATTATTTGGACATGTTATGAGAAGAAATGGATTGGAGAACTTAGTGACAACTGGCAAGATCGAAGGGAACAGACCAAGAGGAAGACCGAGAGGAAAATACCTGGATGGCTTGGCCACATGGCATGAACGAGACAGGAACACTGAGCTGATCCACGACACTGGTGATCGAGTGAAATGGCGAGTCATGACCGCCCACGCTTTCCGGCATGGCACATGATTGATTGATTGATTGACAGGGGGGGGGGGTGGTCATGTGCTTGTGGGACCAGGTGGAGAAGGCGGAGGAACAGATTGAGAACCCATATGTCGAAAGAATGAGATTGCGGGGGATCGGCAGGGGTTCTGGATGGAAGAATCTCAAAACTGAGAGGAAAGACCAGGAGAACTTTTAACCAGATAGCGGTGGGAACGATTAGTAGTGTGACTCCTCGCTGGATGTTGAACGAGGGGATGGAGCACGTATGGGAATGTCCTGAGTGCAGTGATGTCAGTTCTTAACTCAATTCAACTCAACTCAACTCAAGAGGCAGAGTCAGTGAGGCCAGTTGGGTAGAGTTAATAATAATATTATATGACATGTTCTGGAATTTGCTTGATTGAGTGCTTCATATTTGTAAGAGGCAGAGTCAGTGAGGCCAGTTGGGTAAAGTTAATAAAAATAATATTATATGACACGTTCTGGAGTTTGCTTGATTGAGTGCTCCATATTTGTAAGAGGCAGAGTCAGTGAGGCCAGTTGGGTAGAGTTAATAATAATATTATATGACATGTTTTGGAGTTTGCTTGATTGAGTGCTCCATATTTGTAAGAGGCAGAGTCAGTGAGGCCAGTTGGGTAGAGTTAATAATAATATTAATAATAGTGATTTATTTTCGTTCGCTCGGTTTGAACTCAACCATAGTCTACACTTGTGCTACAGGATGTAGTTTTAAAGACTGTGCAGTGTTTGAAAATATTGCCGGTCCAAGTTTTGTATTTATCTGTTATGTTATGTTGCATGAACTTTACAGAGGGTGAATACAAAACCTGGACCGGCAATATTTTTAAACACTGCAGTGTCATTAAAAATACATCCTATACTATTACTAGCAGTTGCCACTGCTAGTGGGTGCACTGGACTGATGTTTGTGTGTGTGTGTGTGTGTGTGTGTGTGTGTGTGTGTGTGTGTGTGTGTGTGTGTTATCTTTACCTATAACCAGTTTCCCCCGCCATTACTCGTATGTAATATAATGCGATAATACCCCCGATGTGGTGAAGGAATTACGATCATAATTCGCAATCTCGTATACCACGTTCGAAACCCAGCTGTTGACCAATTGGAAGCAGACCTCCTTGCGCTGGTTTTCATACAATGGTATGACTGTCGGTTGTTTAGAAAGCAAGAGCAAACTACCGAAAGTAAACTTGCCAATAAATCAGTCAAAAATACCGGGGTTGACTGCGTTCTCCTGTAAAGGATATGCAACTAACTAGAAGATCACGAAGCTTTGAATTATAAACGGCCAACTCACAATGACATGTCGTCAACTCTGAAGTCACGTGGGTTAGACTTTTGGTGTTAGGGTTGATGTTTAGTCCCATACAGAAGCAGCGTGACTTTGTTTAGTTTTCCGTGGTAGATGTGTGCAGACCGGGATATATTCTGGGGACAGATTGGGGGAAACACATCGTGATGAGTATGTGATTTGTTGAATATAACGGTGATCATAAGTAGATGTAAATATTGAGCACAACCCACTACTGGCAACGCTGATCGTATTCTGGTATGAACCTAAGGCCTATCCACGTCAGTGCGGAAGCACTAGACTCGAGTTTCGCTCTCGTTTGAGCTCGTCAGTAGTGCATATACTTGACCGGACCCGGAAACAAACCCCGGTTCACTGGCATGTGAGGCGTGTGTGTAACCACTAGACCATGCGGCACACGCTGGAAACGGCCAAATTATCACAACAGAATATTACAACGTCACCCATTGTAGGCTGTAGCTCAAGATTTGCCCGATCGCCGCGACTGACGTCCGTCAATCGATGTGGACCCGAACGATCAGGACTTCTTACTGGCCAGGCACATCAGGCCGCCTAAAGTCCAGCGAGCAATAATCAAATTTATTTATTTGGTTGTTTCGGGATTTGAGATGTAAATGGTCCAGCCTGGTGTGCCTGGGCAAAAAGATGGTGTGTCATCATAAACACTGACAAGTGCAGCACCACCCTATTTAACCTCTCTCCAAAACAAAAGGCAGGGATGATCCAGATAAATGGAAAAACCCTAAGAGAAGATAAATAACCAACATACCTTGGAGTAACATTTGATGGCAGACTGACATGGAGAAAGCATATCAACAAAGCAGTAGCAAAAGCCAGAAGGAAAATACCCATCCTGAGAAAGCTAAGTGGAACCACATGGGTAGCCAGTGGGAGAATACTTAGAAAAGTTTACCAACAGAGCATACGACCACACCTGGAATATGGGTCAACTGCGTGGTTCTCAGCATCAAAAACCACACTACAAGAGCTGGACAAGGTGCAAAATCAAGCACTTAGAGTTACCACAGGAGGGATGAGATCAACCCCTATAGTGGAAATGGAGATGATGGGGAGGACACAAGCACTGAGAGAGCGCAGAGATACGAAAACACTAATACAAGCAGAAAAGTTCCTCTGCTTGCCAGGCCACCCTATGAAGAACAGATTTGAAAACCTAGCTATGGGGCGGTTGAAAAGAAGTTGTTTTATCCACCAGGCCAAACGACTCTACAGAGAAACCACCGATCTTCCCACAGTTGGTATCCCCCTAACAACTATTCCAGAGCGAACTCCATGGAAAGATGAACATAGACTATCATTAATCCAGACACAAGTGAGAGAAATATTTGACAAGGAACAACACTACAACACCTACTAAAATCAAAGGTGGTATCTCGTATAAAAAACACTGATCAGACCAGTTGTGCTGTATGGCTCTGAAACCTGGAGTACAACGAAAGGAGACGAAGCCTTGCTACAAACCTTTGAGAACAAAGTTTTAAGACGCATCTTTGGACCCATTAGGGATACACAAAGTGGAGAGTGGAAAAGAAGAAGTAACAAAGACATTTATGATCTGTTTAAGTCCCCGCTAATCACTGGTATCATGAAGGCTAATAGACTACAATGGCTGGGGCATAAAGAAAGAATGGAAGGTAATAGGGAAACAAAACTCGCTTCATTCATTCATTCAGTAGCATGTCCTTTAGAGACCCTCGCTCCCATAACAACCTTCCGGAAAACCTCTCGATCATAAGCAAGATGTCCAGCGTCTGATACACCCATCTGGAGATCATCCGCCACATCCTGCACCCATCTTATCTTTGGCCTTCCTCTTCCTCTCTTCCCAGGTATATACCCTTCCATTATTGTTCTCTCCAAACTTTCGTGACGTTTAAAGTGACCTAAATATTTCAATTTCCTTTGTTTTATCGACTTTAATAGCCAACCTTATTCAATATTCAACTCTTGAAGTATGGATGCATTTGTTCTTTTCTTTACCCAAGATATTCTTAGAACTCGTCTATAACATTTATATTCAAAGGCATTTATGCGCTGTTCAGCTTGTTTAGTAAGTGTCCATGTCTCACAGGCATATGTTGCAATGGGAAAGATGCATGCTCTTAAAAATCTAATTTTTGTAGTTCTGTCTGTCTCACTCCATAAACTCGCTTACACTCAGGAAATAAATGACCGTAGACCCCGAGGTAGACCAAGAGAGATAATATATATACAGACCTACAAGCACTTGGAATCAACGACTGGCAAGAGAAGGTCAACCAGAGAGACGAATGGAGACGGATTGTATCTGCAGCAAAGAACCTCAATGGCTCGGAACGCTGAAGAAGAAGAAGAAGAAGAAGAAGAAGAAGAAGAAGAAGAAGAAGAAGAAGAAGAAGAAGAAGAAGAAGAAGAAGAAGAAGACAAGAGCAAGAGGACGCCAGAGGAGAAAATGGATTGACCACATCAAAGACATTGTACTGTCTCATGAATGAGACTATCCAGTGCCACCTATCTGACGCTTGAACGTCAGCCAGTGCTTGCCACGATGCTCGACAGCAAAAGTGGTAGATTATTATTATTATTATTATTATTATTATTATTATTATTATTATTATTATTATTATTATTATTATTATTATTATTATTATTATTATTATTATTATTAGGGCAGCGTCCTTTCGTAATATAATGAGAAGAGATTTGTGTGAAAATATCGTGACAACAGAAAAGGTCGGTGGTAGAAGAGACAACCCGAGGGAGAGAAATGATGCTGGATGGCCTGAGACGGTGGCATGGGAGAATTCCGGATCACCAAGGACTTAGATGTGTAGAGTGGTTGGTTCAGCAGTCCGCCTTGCGATCAGAAGACCATGGGTTCGTTTCCGGTTCCAGTCACCCATTAATAAGTGCAGGTTTTTGTTTTCAGGGATTCCTAGGGGTCGTCACGGGAACCACAGAAACTGTGATGTGTGCGTCTCTTTAAATAGCCAGTTAGCCGGTCTCTGGAGAGAGATCCAGCTAGATAGGATCAAACTCGGTGCAACGAAGTCGATCCTTGGGCTTTTTAACTCCCTTGCTTTCTTTTATGATGACGATGATTATAATTTAGTATAGAGTTAAAATATTGGCCCAGAAAGAAATGGTAAACCATACAACGTTGATGAAACAGACATGTATAGATATATCAATGCAGACTCATATATGATGAGGATAATTATAATTATTAGGTACATGAGTGCAACATGTTGGCCCAGAAAGAAATGGTAAACCATGCATCCATCCATCCATCCATCATTAGCCATGCCGGTAAGCGTGGGCGGTCATATTCTGCCATCTCACTCGATCACCAGAGTCGTGGATCAGCTCCGTGTTTCTGTCTCGACCATGCCACAAGGCCAAGCCATCCAGGTACTTGCTTCTAGGTCTTCCCCTTGGTCTGTTCCCCTCCACCTTACCAGTTGTCACCAAGTTCTCCACATCATTTCTTCTCATAACATGCCCAAAAAATTGTGACTGTCTACGTCTAATGTCTCTAATCAGTTTACGATCTTCATTTGTTTCTTGAAGAACTTGTTTATTGGTCTTTCTGGCTGTCCTTGGTATTCTTTGCATTTTCCTCAGAAACCACATTTCTACAGCCATCAGATGTTTTTCAGCCTGACTGCTCATTGTCCAAGCTTCACATCCATATAAGAGTACAGGTTCTATGTAGCATCTCAACACTCTTTTTCTCGTTTCAATTGACATCTTTTTATTGGTCAGTATGTTTTTCATCTTGCTAAAGGCTACTTTTGCCATGGCGATTCTTGTTCTAATCTCTTCAAGGCATCTCCCATCAGATGTTATTACTGTTCCAAGATAATTGTACCTATTCACTTGTTGAAGAATATTCCCATTCACTTGTATATTACATTGTGGTATTTCGTTCTTCCTAGTGACGACCATAATCTGTGTCTTTTTACAATTTAATTCTAACCCTAGTTGTTCACTGTATGTAATAACCGCATCTACTAAATTTTGCAGGTCCTGTTCATTGTCTGTAATCAAGACTGTATCATCTGCATATCTAATGTTATTGACGCATCGTCCCCCAATGATGATTCCTTCCATATCTTCAATATTTCTGAATATTACCATACAACGTTGATGTAACAGTCATGTACAGATATATCAATGCAGACACACTTGAGATTAAAGCCTGCAGCACCAACAGATAACTATGGCAAGACATGGTCAGGAAGTTTCACGACTATCTAGAAAGATGATATACTTCATCATCATCATCATCATCCAGTGCCTTGCCGGCTGGCGCGGGCGATGATGCTCCTTCACTAATTGCGATCTCCGACGACATGGATCAATTCGTATGTTGACTCTCTTCCGTGCCATGACACAAGACTATCAAGAATTTTCTTACATTGTCTTTTTATTATCTCTCTTTCTTCAATCTTTCCGGTTGTCACAACATGTTCCAGTTTTTGACTTCTTATAATGTGGCCATAAAATGATGATTGCTTCTTTCTGATGTTTGTGATAAGTTGTCTTTGTGACTTGGCCTCCCTCAAAATGTCCAGGTTGCTCATTTTGGCTGTCCAATTTTCAGCATTCTTTAAAACCACATCTCCAAGGCTACCGGTGACTTTTTCGTATGTTTATTAATTGTCCATGATTCGCAGCTGTATGTTAAAATTGGTTCTATGTAACATGCTTTTTCTAACTTATATGGACAAGGACTTATTGCACAAAATGTTCTTCATTTGATAGAATGCATTTTTTTTGTTTGTCCTGTTCTGATCTTTATCTCTGTGATGCATCTTCCATCTGATGTTATCCATATACCTAGAAATCTTAATTTCTACAATTGTCCCAAAATAAAGTCATTTTTTATTTTTTTGAAATTGCACAATCTGTTTCTTTGATGTCATCATGGATTCTGTCTTTCTATTATTTAAACTAAGGCTAATTTTTTTCACTTTCTACAACCACTTCTTCATTTCCTGAAGTCCCTTCTGAATTGTTACTACTAAGACAGTGTCATCAGCATAAGATAAGTATTTACAATATGTCCATCAACCAGTATACTTGACATATTTTCTGCAGATCACATTTTATCATAAGGTCAATTATAAAGTAATGATCCATATCCTTTTTTCTAAGCTAATAATAAAGATAGAAGCATGACATTTTGCACACTTCAAATATGGTTTGTGCCGATTGTGTCCCAAATTGCAACCCACCCAACTGGCCAAATAATATGGCTGCCATAAACCATTGAAATGGAGCGTGTTAGCAACATAAAATTTCTCGTTGCAGACAAGAAAACTGTTGTAAACATTCACAAGCGTCTATGAGGATGTGTATGGAAGTTTTGCAGTCGACAGGAGTACAATCAGTCCCTGGGTTCAGAGCATCAAAGAATCAGGAAGTGGAGATACGGAGTTGCTTGATCAGCCGTGCCGTGGACTTCCTGCCACAGCCACCAACGCAGAAATGTTGAAATGCGATGAGGTCATTATTCTTAATGATAGGCGAAACACTGCTCAGCAATTGGCATGTTGACAGCTGTCAGTCAGCAATGGTAGAGCAAATGCAGTTATAAAAACTCTCGAATTTTCTCAGGCTTGCGCAAGATGGGTTCCTCGAACTCTCACAAATGACCACCGACTGCAAATGAAAAACAATTTCTTCTGAACTGCTGGAGGGTTTCAATGCTGATGGAGTGAACTTTTTGACTAAGATCGTTACAAGGGACGAAACCCGGGCGCATTATCTTGAACCGGAGACAAAAAGACAATCACTGGAGTGTCATTATCCGCAATCACCACGAAGAAAGAGATTCAAGACAATTCCTTCGGCTGGAAATGTCATGATCACTGTCTTTTGGGACACTGATGGTGCGATTCTTGTAGATGTTATGCCAAGAGGAGAGATAAGTAATTCGCAAGCTTACATTATGACATTGAAAAATCTCAATCAACGTTTTCGTAGAGTTCGGCCGCATAAGAATCCAACAGACCAGCGTCTCCTTCCCGACAATGCGCGTCCTCACACACGTCTGGTAACACGGGAAGTACCCTATGGGTCCTGATTGGGACCCTTTGATATTCATCTGTTTGATCCACTTAAATATGACCTCCGTGGGACAAGGTCTGAAGATAATGAAGTGATTCATGCAGCGAAGATATGGCTACATGATCAAGACAAAATCCGGTACGGGCAAGGAATACATGCACTTGTTTCCCCCTGGCATAAGCTGTACACGTTTATGGGGGTTATGTTGAATAATGCCGATGTTTACATATCCATGTATATTGTGTATAAATGTCATGCTGTTTGAATAAACAGCTCCTGAGAATAACTATGTGCTGCATTACTTTCTGAACGCTCAGTGTACATTCAGAACAAATCAGGAGACATTACACAATCTTGTCTGACGCCTTTCTTTATACACTGAAATGTTTCTACCAGGTTGTTGGTTCCCATTGCTGCCAATCTATGTTCTTTATTATTCGCAGATCTTTGCCGTCAATGTTCAACTGCTTTAATAATTGTATTATTTCCTCATGTTTCACATTGTCAAATGCTTGTGTGTAGTCTATGAAGCATAAGTACAGATCTGTTTTAACTGCTGTAGTTTTTTCCTAATAGTATCCTGAGAATGCATGTAGCGTTGTTTGTGCCCTTTGCCTCCACAAATCCACGCTGTTCATCACAAATTTCTGGTTTAACCTTGTTTCTTATTCTTATTATTTTCATAATTATTCCGAGTAACAGCTTTGTCATGTTAGTTAGTTAGTCGACAGATCATCCTCATTGCACATCCAACCATTCAGTCCATAAGTGCTCGGATCCCCTCCTCAGCAAATCCCGCAGCGTGTAGCGGCTAACGACGCCAGTTCTGTGTTGGTTTATCATCCTCTTTGGCTTCCTGCGTAGTGTTCTTGTTTGGCCACCCCTCTTTTAATTTGCTGTTCTTGCAGTCTGGCCATGGTTGTAGATGCACAGTCATCACTTGGTTCTCGCAAAAGTCTTACTTCTCGTAGAGCATTCAGAATGTCAGCCTGGTCCATGGCGAGTCCGCCCTCCACAGTAGCCTTTGTCGTGTGACTCATTATTGTGCGCTGCTCTTCGCATTCTAAAGCACCTGGTTTCTTTGGAAGAGCTATAAAGATGGATTTTAATAGGTCATTAGGAATACATCCACTAGTTAGTTAGTTGCATATCCTTTACAGGACGTCGCAGTCAACCCCATCATTTTTATCTGTTCGTGATTTCTTGTCAAGTTTACGTTCAGTAGTGTAGTTTGCCATTGTTTCTGAACGACCGAAACCCATACCATTTTCAGAAGGAAAAATTAACCAACGATAAGCGGCCTACAGGAGGCAGTGAATCGACAAGACAGAATGCAGTGAATCAACAAGACAGGAGGCAGTGAATCAACAAGACAGGATGCAGTGAATCAACAAGGCAGAATGCAGTGAATCAACAAGACAGGGTGTAGTGAATCAACAAGACAGGATGCAGTGAATCAACAAGACAGGGTGTAGTGAATCAATAAGACAGGAAGTAGTGAATCAACAAGACAGGAGGCAGTGAATCAACATGACAAAATGTCAATCAACAAGACAGGAGGCAGTGAATCAACAAGACAGGGTACAGTGAATCAACAAGACAGGATGTAGTGAATCAACAAGACAGGGTACAGTGAATCAACAAGACAGGATGTAGTGAATCAACAAGACAGGGTACAGTGAATCAACAAGACAGGGTGTAGTGAATCAACAAGACAGGGTACAGTGAATCAACAAGACAGGTGGCAGTGAATCAACAAGACAGGGTACAGTGAATCAACAAGACAGGAGGCAGTGAATCAACAAGACAGGGTACAGTGAATCAACAAGACAGGAGGCAGTGAATCAACGAGACAGGGTACAGTGAATCAACAAGACAGGAGGCAGTGAATCAACAAGACAGGGTACAGTGAATCAACAAGACAGGAGGCAGTGAATCAACAAGACAGGGTACAGTGAATCAACAAGACAGGAGGCAGTGAATCAACAAGACAGGGTACAGTGAATCAACAAGACAGGGTGTAGTGAATCAACAAAACAGGAGGCAGTGAATCAACAAGACAGGGTACAGTGAATCAACAAGACAGGGTGTAGTGAATCAACAAGACAGGGTACAGTGAATCAACAAGACAGGGTGTAGTGATGGAAAATGAAACATTAGGAGCAGCCATTTCAGATATGAAGACCTAGTTAGATTATACCAACATACTAGACTGATGGCGCATTCATCTGTTGTTGCCTCCCAACTTGTGGAGTGCTGGTTTCAGCATCGAAATATTTACCAATAAACGAAAGACATCATGAACAAGGTCTTTGTTTTAATTTTAGTACTTTTAGTGTTGTTTTTTCTTTCTTTTTTTTTTCCATATCCCTTACAGGACATTGCAGTCAACATCAGCATTTTTCAGCTGCTGTTGATGTACTAGGCAAGATTACGCTCAGTAGTTTGCCATGGCTTTCTGAGCGATCGGTTCACATACCCCGTAAGTTACCAATGCGGCAAAAACAGCTACCGATTCTCGCGCAGGTTACGTTACTCACGAGAATATACGGGATTACGGAGAAAGACGTTAAACCATAGGCAAGGGATACCGGCCTTTGTTAGCTTTGGGGAAATCGTAACTTCAGATCGGAGATACATGACAGAAATAAGACCAGGATAAGCCTAGCAGAAGCTACATTTCATAAGAAGAAAAGTACGTATGTAATAAGCCACTTTCGCTAAATGTCATAAAGAGTGCTGAAAGGTAAAAGATGAACCCTTTCACACGATGAAGAAAAAGATGAGGAGGAGAAAAAGAAGAAAATATATTCAGACTTAGATAAAGTTTGTCATATCTTCTGACAATAAAATCAATCGGTCATCTAGCAGATCTTTGGGATGTGTGTGATTGTCAACAACCTCGTTCAGACAGGCATACAGGGATTCTTCGTTTGTACCGCACGAATACTAACTCGTAGGTGTACAAAGGGAATACTTCATTTTATTGCATAACGATACAGTTGGCTCTACGAGCTCACATGAGTAATTCACAATCATTAACAAAGTATCACACTCAATACAGCAATAATATTTCTAAGCACAATTCTCTAACTGTCCTAAGTTAAGTCACGATCCTACAGTGCCCTAACAACTACACAATGGCCAAGGCACAATATAACGATCTGTCTCCTAAGCTGTCAAGTCCCCGTCTGGCTAACCTTAGCAGCGCTGGTCAGCTGCGGACTTGTGAACCCTCGGGCGTCAGCACTCTTGCGTGCGTTGTTACCCGGCACGCTGTTCAGCAGCCTGTCACTAGTTACTACATTCTAGTTAAGGCTGTTTACGGGTACTTCCCGTGTTTAACTAACCTGGGAGTAAATCCCTGTCGTGTCCTATCATGTCCTTCTGTTGACACCTATGTATCCTGTTGGATAACTCCTTACTAGTTCTATCCTCTCTTCTGTCCCTTGAATCTCCAATCCCTGTTCAGGGATGTTATATTTATCCTATCTTGGTCTTATCCCTAATTGATATCCTTCTATTACTTCTGTCATCTCATCCAAGATCTTGACATGCTCTTCTCCAGTCTGTGTTGTGTCACGAACTTTAGGTTATGGGTGTGACACAATTGGGTTATCTTAAAAATTAGGCTGTCTAATTTTGTCAAGAGCTGGTTGAGATTGCTAACTATGTTCTGGGTAAAATGACTGATCACTACTGTCTGATGTCGCACAGTTGTATGCGTCCACTGGTTATTCATTAACACAGCACACTGTAATGTTGGCCAGAGCTAATGCTCATCCTCCATTATATTTCTGGGAGTTGTTCGAACCGAAGCCGATTATCTTTTAAGACCTACTTCTCACATTGTTACATAACTAACAACCAGGACAAAATGTCCCTATTACGGGTACATTCCATGAATAATATTCATGTCCCCCACTATAATGTAAATCCAACCCATTTACCTGATGTGTGTGTTAGGTTTTCACCTATCTAACTTTCGTTTGTGAACAACATCTTCCAATGTTATATCCGAGTTTCGTGAGTCTGTAAATTCCCCTGTTCAGAGTTAAGTCCCTTTCTAGTTAATGCTGATGCAAGTTTAACTGAAAGCATTTCTGACTGTTTGCGTGTTTATTTATAATTAAAGTGTGTGTAAATTACAAACAAGTGTATATGTCTATAATTTATTTGAATGTTGTGTTTCAAGCACCAAAAAGCGGTTTATTTCAGTCACGAATGAGTGCGTATACCTGATTCATGACTGGTACGCCGGTTTAGGATGCTTAAATCCTATTTCCTATTAGTGTGTATTAGTGGCTACAACACACCTAAAAACTGTACAACACATGTGTCACATGAATGGAACGAAGACGAATTACAAAAACTCGCGATTGTGCAGAAAAATGTCGCACTAATGTTTCGCTCATCTGCTTTTAATTCTTTCACTCACTTTCTTTCTCTCTTTCCTGTTTCTCTCACATTCATTCACATTAGTTTAAAAACAAAATGCCATTAAAATATTGCAAGAAAAAATACATGCAAGAATATTTACATTAAATTTTAGGCTCGGTTCATAGTTATAGAGCCGTATGACTGTGCTATGTCTTGGTACTAGTCATATTATGTACAAAATAATTACATGTTTGTAAGGATTGTTAGTAAACATTCCTAGGTCTAGTAATCTAAGCTAACTATTGTATTCTAATTTGGTGAGCTGAGCTAAACTAACTAATTGAATGAGCTAAGTTAAGGGAACTAATCTACTTAAATAAATGAAATGGGGTGAAATGTGTTAATTACCTTATGATGTTAATTTTAAATGATGGTCTACATTTATGTGATGATTTAATTGAACTAAATTGTTCTAAAATGTATGAAAAATTAATAATGTGTTTATGAGATTGATGGACCTAAATTCGTAGATTTAAATCTCTTAGGTTCTAAATGACTGTAAATGGCATTTAGACTGTAAATGGTGCTACTTTCATAATAATCCCGCCATGTTCTATGTCTAAAGAAAGATGGTGATGTTTTAAAGAATTATGTTAAACTAACACAGATCTCAATTTACATGCAACTGCAAATAAAAATATTCTATAATACATATCACAATATCTTTCTACCTAATGTACTA
Organism: Cepaea hortensis; assembly: GCA_963921405.1. Taxonomy (NCBI): domain Eukaryota; kingdom Metazoa; phylum Mollusca; class Gastropoda; order Stylommatophora; family Helicidae; genus Cepaea; species Cepaea hortensis. The sequence continues at coordinate 165,053,919 of OY992878.1, forward strand.
ATTACACTAACTCCTTCCAGGCGTGATGGTGAAGTCGCATTCTTGTAGTAGAATATCAATTTATTTCCAAACTGTTAAATCACAAGTCTGATATTCTTCCGCGCTGTTCCTGGGTATTGTCTATCTGTAGACTCAATGTTGTGTCGAATATAGTGGATGACGGTGTTGCAATTTCTATTGACACAGTTCTATACACAGTTTTATCCACAGTTCTATCCACAGTTCTATCTAAAGTTATGTACATAGTTCTATACACAGTTTTCTTACTGGTGACACGCAAATATAAGAGCGCTATAGTGTCTGTAACACACCAGTTTGGACAAGGTGTAATTATAGTGTTACTGACTATGGTAATTTTGTATCATTCCTCTGCGTTACATGAGGTATCTCGACGTCAGAGGGTCGGCTCAAAGTGTCAGCTAGTAAGTGCGTTCTACCCTTGATGTGTTGGATGGTGAAGGAGTAGTTCTGGAGCATAAGAGACCACCTGTAAATGCGGTTATTGGTGTGGACTCCTGTCTCCAAGACAGTGAGAGGGGAGTTGTCAGTCTGGATGACAAAATGTGTACCTGCCAAAAACCTGTGAAGTTTCCGGACACAGTAGATGATGCTCAACCCGTCCAATTCAGAGACTCCGTACTTCGATTCTGTAGGTGTAATTTTGCGGCTGACATAGATGATTGGATGAAAGATCCCATCATAATGTTGACCTAGTACGCCCCCAATTCCTACAGTACTCGTGTCTGTCCTAAGAAAATAGGTAAGGGACGGGTTAGGTAAGCGCAATATTGGTACATTACTAAACATTTGTTTCAGTTTTGATAGAGCATTAATTAATTCAGCATCTTTCACATTTATCTTTACAGAGGCTTTCAACAAATTCTAAAAAAATGCTGGTAATCTCAGCTAAATTTGGGATGAACTTGTCATAATAGTTCACTCGCCCGAGAAGATTTCTCACATGCTCCTTGGTGGTTGGCATGGTGAGGTTTAAAATTTTTGTAACAAATTTATGATCTGTTTTCAGTTGGCCTTTCGTGATGGTATGACCAAGGAAGTCAATTTCTTCCAGACCCAAATTCACTTTTGTTGGTTTCACTTTGAGACCAAATTGTTTTGCTCTGTCGAAGACCTGTCGTCGTTTTTTCAGATGTGTGGTCCAATCTGCAGTATGGATAGAAATGTTTCTTATTTTTTGGTGTCTATGTATTCTGTCTTTAGTTGTATTAATTTCTAGTAGTTTATTTTCGTTGTGTTTTGTTTGGTTAAGTACTGGTATGATAGTAGGTGCGTGTTCTGTTTGCTGACTACGTGTGGTTGCATTGATTATGTTTCCTATATGATTACTAGGTAACGTTGCACTGTGCTGATCTACTGTTTGACTACTTGGTGTGATTGCTTTGTGTTTATTTCCAGTCTGATGGATTGGTGTGATTGCATTGTGTTCGTCGTTTGTCTGATGGTTATGACTAGAGGCCACGGTAATTGACCGGTCCTCTGCTGTAATACATTGCAACTTTCTTACTACCCGCTGATCAAAGGTACATGAACACTGAAAATATTGAAATTGTTTATACAAATATAACCAATCAAATTGTGCTAAAATTCTAGTTTTTGTGTTGTTATATACACCAATAAACCCAAAATGGTATATCTGTTTGTAGATGTTTGGCAAGGGATAACCTTTGTTCATTCTATGGGTTATCTCTCTTATTTGCTTCAATGAGAGTAGCATTGTTTGGTTTCAGACAATATAAAATTTTGTTTGTTTCTGTTTTCTCACCCATACCTTGCAAATCTGGTGAGATAGGTATATTGACACACTGTACTTTAGTTAGGTTTTCTACCATGGTGGTATTTTCTGTACAACGTGTAGTTTGTTGGTGTAAAGTTTCTTCCTGTGGGTCATTTTGTTGTTTCTGCGTTTCAGCCATGGTCACTACATTAGCCATATTGCTTTCTTGCCAGGCTAATATTTCCTCTGAAGTGCAGTTTTTCAGCTCTGGTAGGCACCCAAGAATCAGGTCTGTACACGGTTTGTGTAAAATGGCGCATATAAATGTGCCGGAAAGGAACGGGGTGTTTATACGGGCTTTTGCTAGTGGGTACTCTTCAATATTACCCGAGAAGGTGCGGCATTTCACAAGGCCGCCCGTATAATCCTCTGTTTTAACCAGTTCTTTCCTTAGACCGATTAGTGTATTACCGCTGTCAAGCAAGCATTGACATGGCTGGTCATTAACCAAAGCATTGTGGAACACTAAGTTGCCTCTAGAGGCAATAGCTGCGTTTGCGTTCTCATTAGAACAAGTTACAATATGGCCACATTTAAGTATCCCATCTTTATGGAAATGGTTACATGTTTCACAGTTATCAAAATTTAAAACATCCATTGCACATGACACACTTTCACATTGATTTAACGGTAGATCTTCGTCATTCACACTCTCATGCTCACTCTCACTTCCATACGAGGTATCCACAAGTTCAGCGTTGCTGGCTCTCAATCTCTGTCGTCCCGGGTATTTAGAATTATAGTGCCCGTACGAGAGGCAAAAGAAGCATTCAACAGCACGTTTATATGCCGTTCTCTTGTCTTTCTGCTTATTAATCATCTTTTTCAGGTGTGACGGGTATGTAGGATGTTTATCGCACATAGAGAATTCGTTATGAAAAAAATGACAATAGATGCATTGCGGTGGCTTTGATGTTTGTTTATCTCTAGTCTGGAATGGTCTTTGACTAGGATATTTCTTTGTTTGGCTTTTGGCAAATGCCACAATTTCTGTTTCATCACTAGATGTTTTGAAAATATCTCTATTCGAGGAAAAATAAGCCGAACCACGCTTTTCAAGTTGTTCGATGGATTCTATATCGGCTTGTTGCAAAAATTTGGCGAAGGGTGTTGGAACTGTAGAAATAATTTTGTCCATAACCATTAGGTCTTTTAATTTATCAAAACTCTTCCCTATCTTCGCCGCGTTCAGCCATTTGTTAAAAATACTTTGGACATTGGAGACATAGTCTATGAACGTTTCTGTAGCTTTTGGACTCAGTTTCGAAAATTGAATCTGATATCCTGCAGCATCAAGCAAAAAGTGCTGCGTGATATGATCATGTATGTACTGGTAGTTATTTCTAAGTTCAGATGGAATAGACTCTATTAATTTTAATGGTTCACCACACACATTTTTCATATAGATCATCGCCCAATCCTTCATTGGTACGTCCTGGACTCTCAGTTGGAACTCGACATTCTCTGTCCAAGCAGAGATGGAATCTCCATGGCAATAGGGCTTGACTAACCCCTTGTACTTATTAAATTTGTTCTCTTCCTCGTGACTCTTCAATTTAGTGCTAGTAATTTGAGCATGGGAGTCAATCTCCATTTCTTTGATTTTAAGCTGTGTCTGTAATTCTATCTCTTTGAGTCTGTTTGTGTCAGCAATTTCTTTCTGTTTGGTTGCTTCACCTAACTCCGCCAACTCTTTCTGATGTTGTCTTTCTCTCTGTTTAGTTGCTTCACTTAATTTTGCCAACTCTTTTTGATGTTGTCTTTCTCGAGCACGTTCATCTCTCTCAGCTGCAGCTTTCTTATCTGTATAGTCTTTATACTTTTTATTAGCCCACTGTTCTAATTTATCCCCACTATATCCTAGTTCTTTCCCTGCTTGTATGAATTCGCTAAGTGTTGACATTTTTGCTGTTATTCGTTTACACCAGTGGCAAGTAGAATACAAATATTCAAATATATATATAGCAACTTATAGTACAATCTGAAAAAATAAGATGCAGAATTAATATTGCTCAATCAAAACTGTAAATGTACTCACCTGATCTTGCGTACAGCCTGATTTCCCGGTGTTTACTTTCTTTGGTTTGGAACTGTATTACTGCTCACTTCTACACTACAACCTGGTGTTTAGAGCAGCAACAATTAATACACGATAAAGTACTAAATAATATGATGTTAATTGTGTCTCATTTTGTTACGAGTGGGAGACGAAAATGTGATATGGATGATATGATATTATGAATGATTGAATGACTGAATGAATGATTTGTTGATCGTCCGTCTTATGTCGTCTTGTCGTTATTTTGTCGTTTGTAGACTGTGTTACACATGTTAGGGAGGATCTCTTCTATCTAGACGCTATTTGTGACTTTAGCTTCTTAATTGTTGAATGATTTTACATTAGACATGTTACATTCAATACGTGCTTTCTGTAATTACAAGGATGAAACTTCGTATGTGATTTTGAAATACTATTTTATATAGCAACAATTCTGATTTCAAATGACTTGTTGTCGTTGGCAGAAACGGGACTACGTTATGACATCATAATGTTACTATATCATATGATTAATATCACAGTTGCTATTTGCGTCGGTTTTCAAAATATTGTTTTGAACACCCGAATATTTTAAATATTTTGTTGGGTACTTTTTGATTTGGTGATTGTGATATCAGAATATGATTGTGGACACTTTATAATTAAAGGCCCACTTCTGACACCATAATAATACCACCTGTCAACAACCTCGTTCAGACAGGCATACAGGGATTCTTCGTTTGTACCGCACGAATACTAACTCGTAGGTGTACAAAGGGAATACTTCATTTTATTGCATAACATGAGTAATTCACAATCATTAGCAAAGTATCACACTCAATACAGCAATAATATTTCTAAGCACAATTCTCTAACTGTCCTAAGTTAAGTCACGATCCTACAGTGCCCTAACAACTACACAATGGCCAAGGCACAAAATAACGATCTGTCTCCTAAGCTGTCAAGTCCCCGTCTGGCTAACCTTAGCAGCGCTGGTCAGCTGCGGACTTGTGAACCCTCGTGCGTCAGCACTCTTGCGTGCGTTGTTACCCGGCACGCTGTTCAGCAGCCTGTCACTAGTTACTTCATTCTAGTTAAGGCTGTTTACGAGTACTTCCCGTGTTTAACTAACCTGGGAGCAAATCCCTGTCGTGTCCTATCATGTCCTTCTGTTGACACCTATGTGTCCTGTTGGATAACTCCTTACTAGTTCTATCCTCTCTTCTGTCCCTTGAATCTCCAATCCCTGTTCAGGGATGTTATATTTATCCTATCTTGGTCTTATCCCTAATTGATATCCTTCTATTACTTCTGTCATCCCATCAAAGATCTTGACAGTGATAGATGCTGAGGTTACCAGTTGCTTTTGTCCCCATCACCATTCCATTTCCCAAATCTCAGCAACATCCAGTGTAGAATAATCATCAGAAGAACCAACCAACAAACAAACAAACAAACTTTATTTCAAAGGGTTACATATTTTGCATGCAGTCACATCTAACATTCTTCACTTCTTATCTCTCTCTTTCTCCCCCCCCCCTTATTCTCTCTCTCTCTCTCTCTCTCTCTCTCTCTCTCTCTCTCTCTCTCTCTCTCACTCTCTCTTCCTCTCCTGTCATTAATTATTTCATTAATACACTAATTAGTTTACTCTTAAACAACAACAACAACAACAACAACAACACATGCATCATAAACGTATGAAAAGTAGGCAACAAATCATTATTATTTGATTCATTAATTATTATTTGATTCATTAATTATTATTTGATTCATTAATTATTATTTGATTCATTAATTGTTTCCTCTTGTGTGTGTTTGTTGGCATTGAACCCCAGTGTAGTCCACACACAGACTACAACCTCTAGTAGCTGACACTACAGGGGGGGGGGGGGGGCGGTCACTGGACTGATTTTGAGTGTGGATTAGCTTTTCTTATTACCAGTGTCCCTTGCCATCAGGCGAACCCACTCCGACTTCTGAGGTACTTGTATTTTATGTTCCCAAGTCAAGGACGAGAAGCCACAATTTTAGTCCAACTCAACGTTGTAGGGATTGAACCCGCTATCTAGGCATCATCACACTGGAAGTTGTAAGAGCAAGTGCTCTTATCCATTCTGCCAATGTAACCTACTCATGAATGATTGGTATTGATGGGCTTCCTGTGGCAGTTTATTTCTAACTTCAATGATTCAATATTCTTGTCTCCTGCACTGTTTGTGTCAATAGCTGCAGACCTGACTTCACATGCAATTAGCAGTCAAACATACGATCACTGCTTACTTGATCCTTGAGTGTGTGTTGATGTGGTCCTATTGTCATTATATACCTCTCATGGAGGCAGCCATGGTTGTATAGTCGACAACATGCTCATCTGCTGACCCCAGATGCTAATCTGTTGACCCCTGATGCTACTCTGCTGACCCCATATGCTAATCTACTGACCCCACATGCATATCTGTTGACCAAACATGCTAATCTACTGACCCCACATGTTAATCTGTTGATCCCACATGCTAATCTACTGGCCCCCACATGCTCATCTGCTGACGCCACATGCTCATCTGCTGACCCCACATGCTCATCTGCTGACCCAACATGCTCATCTGCTGACCCCACATGCATATCTGTTGACAAAACATGCTAATCTGTTGACCCCAGATGCTAATCTGTTGACCCCACATGCTAATCTACTGACCCCCACATGCTCATCTACTGACCCCACATGCTCATCTGCTGACCCCACATGCATATCTGTTGACAAAACATGCTAATCTGTTGACCCCAGATGCTAATCTGTTGACCCCATATGCTAATCTACTGACCCCCACATGCTCATCTACTGACCCCACATGCTCATCTGCTGACTCCACAGCTGACCCCACATGCTCATCTACTGACTCCACAGCTGACCCCACATGCTCATCTACTGACCCCCACATACTAATCTACTGACCCCCACATGCTAATCTACTGACCCCCACATGCTAATCTACTGACCCTAACATGCTAATCTACTGACCCCCACATGCTAATCTTCTGACCCCCACATGCTCATCTACTGACCCCACATGCTCATCTGCTAGCCCCACAGCTGACCCAACATGCTCATCTGCTGACCCCACAGCTGACCCCACATGCTCATCTACTGACTCCACAGCTGACCCCACTTGCTAATCTACTGACCCCACATGCTAATCTACTGACCCCCACATGCTAATCTACTGACCCCCACATGCTAATCTACTGACCCCAACATGCTAATCTACTGACCCCCAAATGCTAATCTTCTGACCCCCACATGCTCATCTACTGACCCCACATGCTCATCTGCTAGCCCCACAGCTGACCCAACATGCTCATCTACTGACTCCACAGCTGACCCCACTTGCTAATCTACTGACCCCCACATGCTAATCTACTGACCCCCACATGCTAATCTACTGACCCCCACATGGTAATCTACTGACCCCCACATGGTAATCTACTGACCCCCACATGCTAATCTACTGACCCCCACATGCTCATCTGCTGACTCCACAGCTGACTCAACATGCTCATCTGCTGACTCCACAGCTGACCCCACATGCTAATCTACTGACACAGAGGTTCCGTTTGTGAATCCCATTGAGGCTGGGTGCCCAGATCGACCCAGTTTAAATATGTAACAGGACATGTTGTGGGACGTAAAGGCCTACTGACCCCACAACGTGCCACACTGACCTACTGACCCCACCACATGCCACACTGACCTACTGACCTCACCACGTACCACACTGACCTACTGACCCCCACCACGTGCCACACTGACCTACTGACCCCCACCACGTGCCAAACTGACCTACTGACTCAACCACGTGCCACGCTGACCTACTGACCCCTACCCCGTGCCGCAGACTTACTGACCCCACCATGTTCCGCACTGACTTGCTGAACCCACCACGTACCATACTGACCTACTGACCTCACCACGTGCCGCACTGACCCTACCATATGCCGCATTGACCTACTGACCCCACCATGTGCCGCACTGAGCTACCATGTGCCGCACCCCACCACGTGCCAAACTGACCTACTGACTCAACCACGTGCCACACTGACCTACTGACCCCTACCACGTGCCGCAGACTTACTGACCCCACCATTTTCCGCACTGACTTGCTGAACCCACCACGTACCATACTGACCTACTGACCCCACCACGTGCCGCACTGACCCCACCACGTTCTGCACTGACCTACTGACCGCACCACATGCCGTACTGACCTACTGACCCCATCACATGCCACACTGACCTACTGACCCCACCACGTGCCGTACTGACCAACTGACCCCACCACGTGCCGTACTGACCTACTGATCCCACTACGTGCCACACTGACCTACTGACCCCACCACGTGCCGCACTGACCTACTGACCCCACCACGTGCCACACTGACCTACTGACCCCACCACGTGCCGCACTGACCTACTGACCCCACCACGTGCCGCACTGACCTACTGACCCCACCACGTGCCACACTGACCTACTGACCCCACCACGTGCCGCACTGACCTACTGACCCCACCACGTGCCGCACTGACCTACTGACCCCACCACGTACCGCACTAACCAATAAACATAGTGCTAGCACCATATACCCAGCATGCTCTAGGCGGGGACAAGTGTCCTTCACCTTTCTTACTGTCCCCTCACAAGTCTTGAAGGACAGCTGCTTGTATCGCCTCTCATGCAGCTGACAGAGGAGGGCATGTTCCACTGTGTGTCCTTTCCACATGGACACATATCTGTCTAGCCTATGTGTATTTTGTTGGATAGATGATCTTTTAGTCTGATAACCTAAAAACTACCAGCACTGACATGGGGGGACTAATGATTTAATCACTTCGTAAACAGCACTGACATGGGAGGCTAATTATTTAATCACTCCATAAACAGCACTGACATGGGAGGCTAATGATTTAATCACTCCGTAAACAGAACTGACATGGGAGATTAATGATTTAATCACTTCGTAAACAGCAATGACATGGGAGACTAATGATTTAATCACTCCATAAACAGCACTGACATGGGAGGCTAATGATTTAATCACTCAGCAGTTCTAACATTTGAGGCTGCTAAAATAACCATCCCACCATCCACACTAGCATGCGAGACTAATGAATTAATCACTTAATCAGTAGTTCTAACATTTCAGACTGCAAACCCATCACTCAACCACCAGCGCAAACATCATCATCATGTGCCATGCAGATAAGCGTGGGCGACCATCTTTCACCATCTCACACGATCACCAGAGTCGTGGATCAGCTCTGTGTTCTTGTCTTGACCGTTCCATGTGGCCAAGCCATCTAGCTATTTACTTCTCTGCTTTCCCTTTGTCCTCTTCCCCTCAGTATTGCCAGTTGTTACCAAGTTCTCCAATTTATTTCTTCTCATAAGGTGTCAAAATAATTGTGACTGTTTACATCTAATTTTTCTAATAATTTTACGGTTTTCATTTGTTTCTTGTAGGACTTGGTCATTGGTTTTTCTGTATGTCCATTGTATTTTCGCCATGGCGATTCTTGTTCTAATCTCTTCAAGTCATCTCCTATTAGATGTTATGACTATTCCGAGATAATTATACTGATTCACTTGCTCAAACATGGGAGACATAAGAAAGATCCCGACTGCTGCAGGATGCGACAGCTTGAAATGAAACAAAATGGTATGTTAAAATCCCGCTTGCTGTTTCTCCCTTTAACATACCTGTTAGATTCATTTTATTTTAAAAACCCAACTACTCAGCCATCAATTTTGTTGTGTCAATCTGATAACCAACTTGCTAACCAGCTTCCATGTGAGAAGAAGCTATCATCAACAACTGTGCTGACGTTTTGTAAGGTCGCATCAGCTGCCTTCAGGAAATCTCGAGACCAGGTCTTTGATAACCTTGGCCTGTTTAGCGATGATCATCTTCAGCTGTGTCATATAGGAGAAAAGATGAATGTTTTTAAATATTCAAACTGGCAAGTTGAGAGGATATTATTTAAGTTTGGCATCAACATCATCATCAAGTGCCCTGCCAGCTGGCATGGGCATTCATGTCTCTCCGCAGATCTTGGTCTTTGGTGTTCTGGATAAACCCTGTTTATGATATTCCTCCATGCCACTGTCTCAATTCATCAAGCATCATTTCTCTGTGTCTGCCTCTGCCTCTGCCTCTTTTCTTATTCATCTTTCTAGTCATCTCGATGTTCTCGAAATGCTTCCCTTCTCATTGCTTGACTAAAGAAAGCTGTTTGTCTCTTTCTTATAGTTGTATATAATATTCTAGTTTCACTAGCCTCTTTCAGACAGTCGTTGTTAGTTACTCTGGCAGTCCAAGGAATTTTCAACATTCTTTTCAGGAACCACATCTCCATTGCCTCAATGCTCTTCCTAATTTGTTCACCCACGTTCCATTATTCACTGCCATAAAGTAAAATAGGTTCTATATAACATTTCAGCACTTTCTTGCATTCAATGAAAGTGATTTTTTTTGTATAAGATATTTTTAATTTTTCTGAATTGCAGGTTTTTTGTCAATTATCTTCCATCTGATGTTATAACTGCACCTAGGTATTTCAATTTATAAATATTGTTAAACATTTTCTCGTATACTGTAATGTCACATTTTGGTGTCACCTTTTTCTTTGATATAAAAATTGTTTCTCTTGTCTTCATATTCAAGGAAACCTTTGTGTGTGTGTGTGCACTCTCTGTATCTACAAATGTTCAAAAGTTGTAAATCTTTTGCATTTTTCACCCTTAATACTGTGTCACATCACAGATTGTTTATACTATAAGCTCCACCACACATTCCTGGTCTCTCTATGTTTGATGTCTCTCAGTATTACTTCGTTCTATAGAGACAGGCTCTGTGGCAAAGGAGTTACGAATGCAATTCATACTCCCCCCTATGAGTGCTGGTCGTTCAGAAAGCAATGGCAAACTATTGAACATAAACTTGTCAAGAAATTACAGACAGTCAAACAATGCTGGGGTTGACTGCCCCATCCTGTAAAGGATTTGCAACAAACTTTTTTGATAGAGAGAAGAGATCCGGTGACAAATCATATCCTAGTCTTGGAATACAGTACTTTTATTTTATTCTCACTGTTTGACATACACCAATACACAGGCTTATGTTGACTTAAGAATTCAAAAGCCTACAATGTTAATGTTTGAAACAACATTATTTATCTCCCTTGGGTTCTGTCTATACAGTGAAACATAATTTATTTCCCTTGTTTGCAACATATAAACACTTAGGAAAAACAAACACATAATAAGAACAACAAAAGAAATAGATGAAACATATAAACATATTAACAAAACATAAAATCATTGAAAAACACTTATAAACAAGGTCAAGTTAGTCTGATGCCATATACTGCCAATCTTTGGTGTGTACCCGCTCCTGGGTCATTTTCTTATTTCTTTCACTTTTTTCACTTGAATCTGTGGACGAATGTTGACATCAGTGATTGTTAGAGCGACAGATTTTAATGATAGAGATCGAGTATATGTATATATTAGTATTTTAGTGACATTTATGTGCCTATTATATTTTAACCCAAGACGCTAATACAAAGTTGAAAACTGATATCCTGTTGTGCCATGAAGAATTCATAGTTAACGTGATGTAGACTGTCATGTAATATATCTGTGGTGATTTAGAGAAGGTAGAAAGCGTGACACTATAACCAGTTACATGAGAATCACGCATTTGAAGTCTCACGCGCATATCTGAACCTGCAGACACATTATCATCTAAAACAAGCTGGGTACATCCACACGCTCATAATAGCATGGTGAAAGTGGTACAAATGACGTAGTAAATAAATAGAAGTACATTAATTAAGAGGGGATTTGAAACACAGATGTTGTCAAAGACTTAGGAGAGAGCTCAAAGCTAAGGAGAGCTAAAATAGAGCTTAGGAAGAGGGCAAGTAACATAACAGTATAGGAGACCAGACAGAAGAGACACAAACGCTATAAAAAGCTATAACGGGACACACTTGTGTCAACAAGGAGGGCAACAAGTACAGGTGAGCTGGGGTTACCCAAGAGACTGGGAAACCCACTTCACGAGAAGAGACCAAGTAATTCTGGTCATACAACCCAGTGCCCAGCACGTAAACTAACGAACGCACGCTGAGCTAATTGCTCGTGGCTGAGAACGCCACGTACAGCGGGTTCAGACAGAGACTGGACCGCGTAGGGATCAGATGTATCCGCTGGGGATACTTTGTTGTTGTTAAGGACAGTATAATAGTTAGGACTTCAGCTTAGCTTCAGTAGTTGTATTATTAATATTATCTCCTCATTCCATCTTCATAACATACTATGATGTTTAATACCGATGTGGTATTTCGCTCGGGGAGCTAATGTACGATCAGCTCTGAATAAAATGTATCCTTTTGCAAACAATACGATTTGTCACTTTCGTGTAGTGCAAAAGTAGGGAATCCTTGTATGCCTGTCGCAAGTGAGTTGCTGACAGGCAGGATACCATTTGGTGTCAGAAGTTTCTGAACCACCGCTCATTACCACTAGGCAAGATACCACGTTATTATTTCTCGTGGGGCTTGAACCACCGCTAAATTTTTGCCATTTGATTGAACCTACCATTTAATAAATATATTAAGGTACCATTTGGTGTCAGTTATCATTAGGATCCCATTTTGAAAAGTACCATTTAATTTACCATTTTCGGAAATTCTACAGAATATTATTGATGTATTATCTATGTAAATTATTTGGATGAAAATGTATGAAATATAAACTGTGATTGTGTACGAATTGTAAAGTTAACCATCATTGGTAAACCATTTTGTGTGATACTATCATAATGTCAACATTTATCACATTCACGTTTGTACTTGCGCAAAAACAAATTCTTTTTGCACAACAGTAAGAGATTAGAGGTTAAGCTAAAGTCATACAGCGCACCTCAGTCAGAGACGATAGAAAGTGAAGACAAGACGACATTGACATTCATTGACGATCATCTAGACTATCATACAGTCATATCATTTACATTAATCATCATCATTTATATCACATTTGAAGTTTACCATCCGTTGAAAAGGTAATATTTGAATTAATAACAACCATGTATTGCACATTACATGCATGTTGCTAAAATGGTGATGTTCTATTAAACAGAGACATCAGTTATAAAAGCAAGTAGATCAGGTGTGTGTATGAAAGACAGCGGCGGAACATCCCGAGTGCCGTATTTTTCTGCAGATTAGATGAGTATATTTTCCACTAATTTTGATAATCATCCTTAACGATGCATCCTCTTTTTCAGTGAAATGTGTGAATAATTAACACATAATAACTGTAAAATTATTCTGTAAAATTATAGTGCTATCAATTGTGGAATAACATAAAGCCATATAATGTCATCATTAAATGACTTCATCCAGGCTGGCAAAGAACTAGAATATACTGAAGAAAAACTAGAGAAATTGGCAAACGAAAGATACAGAGAAGAGATAGAGAGAAAAGCTGCGCTAGAGAGAGACCAAAGAGCATTGGAAAGACAACATCAGAAAGAGATGAAGGAGTTAGAGGAAGCCACCAAACAAAAAAAGTTAGATTTAGACCAAGCCACTAAACAGAAGGAATTTGAAATAAAACAGAAACAGATAGAGATGGATGATGCCACCAAGCAGAAGCAAATAGAGGTAGAGTCACAAACGAAGTTAAAGATGAAAGAGATGGAGATTGACTCTAACACCCAGATAGCCTCTACCAAACTGAAAAGTCAGGAAGAACAAAATAAATTCTCTAAATATAAGGGGGTCATCAAGCCCTTCAGTCAAGGCGATTCAATATCAGCTTGGACTAAGAATGTAGAATTCCAGCTTAAAACTCAGAAAATACCATTAGAAGATTGGGCAATGATCTACATGAGAAACCTCAGTGGGGAGCCATTAAAGGTCATAGAATCATTTCCAACAGAACTAAGAAGTAACTATCAGTACATCCATGATAGGATTATGCAGCATTTTCTACTCCATGCTCCTGGATATCAGATCCAGTACTCACAGATAAAACCAAAGCCAACTGAAACGTTCTTAGATTATGTTTCAAACGTCCAGAGTATATTCAATAAATGGCTTAAGGCAGCAAAAGTAGGGAAGAATTTTGATAAATTACCGGACTTAATGGTGATGGATAAAGTCATAACCACAGTTCCTGCTCCCTTTGCTAAGTTTCTTCAACAAGCAGACATTGAATCTATTGAAAAACTCGAAAAACGTGCGTCAGCGTATTTTTCCTCAAACAGGGACATATTTAAAACATCAATACATGATACTGAGATTACTGCCTTTGTTAAAAACGTACCAAGCAGGTCTTACAAGCAAAAAGAGTATCAGAAGAAACATAAACCGTATCAGAAGCCACCACAGTGTGTATACTGGAAATTGTTTCATCCGCAGTACTCCATGTGTGATAAGAGTCCATCTTATCCTGCGCATCTAGAAATGATGATGAAGAAGAAGGAAAACAAACGAAACTCATACAAACGTGCTGATAAATGCTTCTTTTGTTCAAGTTATGGCCATTATAGTTCTAGATATTTGGGCAGGCAAAGAATGAAGGCTAGCAATGCTTTACTCAACGATACATCATCTGACGATGAGAGTGTAGTTGATTCTGAACTTGAAAATGTATTACCATTCAAGGAGTATGAGAGTGTGAGTGTAGTTACTGATATATTAAACTTTAATAAGTGTGACACGTGTCACCAGTTTCATACGGACGGGAAACTGAAATGTGGTCATTTTGTACCATGTTCCAACGAAGATGCTAATGCAGCTTTAACCTCCAGAGGCAATTTAAAGTTCCACGATGCACTGGTCAACGAACAACCATGCCAATGTTTACTTGATAGCGGCGGCACTTTACTTGGGGTAAAAAGAGACCTAGTTAAGCCAGAAGATTATACGGGTGAGTTTGTCAAATGCCGCACTTTCTCTGGAAACATTGAGAAATACCCGCTGGCAAAAGTACGCATAAACACCCCGTTCCTTTCCTGCAAAATCCCTGTACTGATTTGATTTTGGGTTGCTTGCCATCAATAAAACAATGTACTGATGACGAAATATTAGCCTGAAAACAAACAAACACGGCTAATGCTGTAACGAGGTCAGATACCCAAACACATTACACTGACCTACAAAATGAAATGTTACAGTTGTTAACACCCAGTAGTGCTAGTAACAGTGCTACTCGACAAGAGTTTATCGAGGCACAACGCACCGATCAAACTATAGCACCTTATTTTAAATTGTTAGGTGAGCGAGCGAAAGTTACTAAACATGCATCTTGGTATTTTAAAATACACAACGGAATTCTCATGCGTTATTATACAATAAATAACCATGAAATTCAGCAGACGGTGTTACCTGTAAAACACCGACAAAATGTGCTAAAGATTGCATACGAGTCACCGTTTGCTGGACATTTGGCCTATGACAAAACGAGAGCCAGAATTTTGGCACACTTCTATTGGCCTAAGTTTTGTAACGATATTAAATTTTTCTGTCGGTCATGTACTATTTGTCAACATTTAGTGAGAAAGGGAAAACATGTAACAGCCGAGGTTCAGCGTTCCATATTGGCCTCTAGACCATTCGAAAGTGTAGCGGTAGATATTGTTGGACCCCTGAATCAGGTGTCGAACAAAGGAAACCGGTTTATACTAACCCTCGTGGATCTTTGTACAAGGTGGATCGAAGCTGTGCCACTCAAATACATTACCTCCAAAGATGTGGCAAATGTATTTTTACATCTATTTTGTCGATTTGGCCTTCCTCGAACCATTGTAAGCGACCGAGGAACCCAGTTTATTTCGGCTGCTATGCAAGCACTAACAAAATTGCTAGGAATAGAACAGCATTTCTGTAGCCCGTATCACCCTGTAAATAATGGGATTATAGTGAAGATTAACGGGGATCTAAAACACATGCTGGCGAAAGTAACAGCAGAGAACCCATCTGATTGGGACACTCTATTACCAGCAGTGCTATTTGCCCATCGAGAAATTCCGCACTCAAGTACGGGTTTCTCACATTTCGAGTTAGTTTATGGGGCGAACCCTCGTGGACCCCTAACAATCTACCATCAGCTAATCACCAGCTCAGTAGAGAAACCAACCGTATTAACACCTTATGAGATGGTAACAGAGACACGCGATAAAATTATGAAGGCGTGTGTAATAGCCAAATCATCTTTGGAGAGAAAAGGCCAGATGTACCGCGACTATAAGGGTAAGGGTGCCAAAACCCTACACCTTGAACCCAATCAAAAGGTGCTACTTTTACTACCAGATAAACGTAATTTGTTACTAACGTCATGGCAAGGGCCATTCAAAGTTGAACGAAAGATATCAGATGTCGATTATGAAATATCGATAAAGGGAAAATTAAAGATATTTCATATCAACATGCTGAAGCCTTATTTTTCACGACAAGAACTGATGACAGACGAACAGAATGCACCTACACTAAGCAACCGAACGACAGACGTACACAACACAACTACACTAGGTAGGGCGACAGATGACGACGACAGCTCAAATACACTTAGCCAGGAAACAGAACACACAGCTAGTACAACAACAGTACTTAATCAGACAGATGACGATGGAATAGAATTACCAGTCCCGACAGTAGACACGACGGGGACGATTGATAGCATACGTTTAGAACCGAAACTTACAGACGAGCAACGACGACAACTTATAGAGTTAGTAACGGAATACAGGGACATTTTTTCCGACATCCCAGGTAAGACAGACAGGATAGAACACTCTATTATTCTGACTGATAACACACCCATCAAATGCCGACCTTATTCCATCCCATTGAGTTACAGGGAAAATCTCGACAAGGAACTTTTAATTCTTGAGTCGAGTGGAATAATTCAGAAATCACAGTCAGAATACTCTTTTCCTATCGTCCTGATCAGAAAAAAGGACTCGACGATTCGCCTCTGCGTCGATTTTCGCCGATTAAACAACGTGACCAAAGTCGATGCAGAGCCTATCCCATCTTGTGATGATCTTATCCTTGATTTGTCAACATCACGTATCTTTTCAAAACTGGATTTCACGAAAGGTTATGGCAGGTCCCGATGCAATCATTGTCTATTCCTTTGACAGCATTCTCAACACCTCTATGCCTGTATGAGTGGCGCTTTCTTCCTTTCGTTCTTCGTAATGCCTCAGCCACTTTTGTTCGACTCACTAGGGATCTTTTGCACGGAGTGACCAATACATCTACTTATATTGATGACATTTGCATCCATACAGCAGACTGGACAACACACTTACTGAAACTGCGACATGTCTTCGATAGATTGCGATTATTCGGTCTTACAGTAAAACCCACCAAAGTGGAGTTGGGAATGGAAGAAATTGATTTCCTAGGCCATACAATCAGCAGAGGCCAACTCAGAACAGATGAGAAAATTGTGACCAAGATTCTCAATTTAACGATGCCTACGACCAAGAAACAGGTCCGTAGTTTGCTTGGTCTGGTCAATTATTACAGCAAATTTATACCCAATTTGGCTGAAATCACCAGCGTTTTTTCCAATATTTTTAAAGCATCTGTAAAACTAAATGTTCTGGATGCAAAGTTAATTGATGCTTTATCAAAATTGAAACATATGTTTAGCGTTCCACCTATCTTGCGTTTGCCTAATGTCAATCTTACGTATTTCCTCCGTACAGACGCAAGTTCTATTTCCATTTCTGGCGTCTTAGGCCAGTTTTATGAAGGAAAGTTTCACCCAATATTGTACGTACCCCTGCTAAAGGAAGATACTCAGCCTCTGAATTGGAAGCTTTAAGCGTGATCTATTGTGTCAGGAAACTTCATCGATTCCTAGCGGGTACAGAGTTTGTTATTGAAACTGACAATTCGCCGCTTACTGTCATGCAAACTGGGGTTCATAGCAATAACAGGATCTACAGGTGGTCCTTAATTTTGCAAAATTATGCCTTCACTATTAAACATTTGAAGGGAAGCATGAACTCTCTGGCTGACACATTGAGCAGACCTTCTCACATTGAAATACCTGAAATACGAGAAGAGAGCAACCTTACACACCAAAGACATTGACACTGTAATTACCTAGTGCCCTATGTGGTGATTGTGAACACTAAAGTGCGTTACCATCGCCAGTCGCTTACAGCTGTGTAATGTAAACTGTGTCAGTATTATTACAATGAACAGACACATTAGTAATTGTCTACACCACTAACACGTATACAACACTTGAGTGGATCGAAGTGTTAGACTTGAACCCACACCAACCAGTAGCATACCATTAGTATGAACATTACCCAGGATGAGAGCGTAAATCAGACTTTGTCTACTTAAACTCTATGTTCGAGGACATTCTACAGAGGACACGGCTCCAACATCACACCTGGATGTAATTAGTTAGTGTAGTTAGTTAGAAATTATATGTGATATGTATATAACATGTTTTTATAAACAGTTGCGTATAACTTCATATTTTTTTTTTAGTGATATTAGAATTATGAATGTAGATTTACCATATAACTTTATTTAGGACATTTCAGAGTTATAATTTACCGACATTTAGTTAAGGACGTATTTAAGTTAACACCTACATCATAATACTTTAGTTTATCACCATTTAAACATATTTATTTAGATGAGTTAATTAAAACATCACTTACAAATTAACCTGGTAATTTATATCATTTCATGTAGTAAAAACACTTTAAGGTAACTAACCCATTTTTCTTAAATTGAATTAATTAGTTAGATTAGTTCCCTTAGATAAATTTAGAACAGTGCACCAACTTAGAATAGATTAGTTAGATCAGTCATTACTATAGGATTGGTAGCGAGCAATCCTTTTCAATCATGTATATTTTTGTATAGATATGACAAGTACACAAAGACAGCACAGTCATGTGGCTTGAATATCCATTTAAATTCAGCCAACCATTTAATGTACATATTTTTTTGTTCATCCATGCATTATTTCTTGAACCATATTCTAAAAACGAACCAATATTTTAAAACCACTGTTGAATGAAAGGTGAACAAAAGATGTGTGAGTGATAGAGAGAGAGAATGGATTAAATTAAGAGAGTGAGAGAGATATTGCGGTATTTTTTTCCACCGCACAACACGACTTGTTGTACCTTGTCTGTGTCAATCTGTGTAATCAATGTGTTGTCATTTTTTATAAGTGTGCAGTCGCCATACTTTAGTGAGAAACATAGGGAACATATTTTTAGCATCTTAAAACGGGACTGTAGACATAAATTAGCATAACACACTTATGTGTGGCTACAATAAACCGCTTTACCGCGCTCGAAAGAATACATACACGTAAATTAACAACGCATACACATGTTAGTAAGTTAAATACACTTTAGTTTAATAGAAAACACACAACCAACCAGAAAAACAAACACATAAACTTGCATACATCATTACTTTCAAAGAACCATAAATACTCCAACAGGGGACACAATAATATCTCTAAAACCTTAGTGTAACACTTAAATATTCCTTCACAAGCGGAAGCTAAAAGGTGAAGAGTTGCACATAAGGCATGTATACTAGTTGGGGGAATTATTATATGGGAGCATAAACATTTAGTGTCCATGTTTTGCACTCGTAACAGAGGCAAGTTGTATGGGATTGTTAATTTTGGACAATCGGAGG
>OY992878.1:165073717-165123717 GCA_963921405.1 Cepaea hortensis
GAAAGATCACAATAATAACATATATCCGAACACAACAAATATCAAATGTAAATATAATGAAAAGAAAGAAGAGAAAAAAATATATCTTCAAAATATACATAGCTGTGACGTCAGACAACACGTCTATAGATATTAGTTAGGACTGCAATGCCACTGCACGAAACGTTAACTCATTAACGTTTTCCTTACAAAAATTATCTTAAGCACCAGAAAATATCCACGTTTTGCCAAGCCTATCCTGATGTAGATAGAGATCGCGACCAGTGCCTATCAACAACTACATGTAAAACATATATATATATATATATATATATATATATATATATATATATATATATATATATATATATATATATATATATATATATATATATATATATATATATATATATATATATAAGTCCACAAACGATAACGACAGTTAAGACCATGAGAGCAACAGAATGTCCAACTGGTTGGCCGATAAATCTGTACTTATAATCCGTCGCCAAAAGTTCTTCTTTTGTTCGTTTTAATAGTTATTCGCAATCCGCTGGAAATGTCTACAACACTAGATTTCAAAATGACTGATTGATTTGTTGAGTGGTTACTGAATTCGCGTTGTGATCACTAGTTCCAACTGTTGAAAACGTTGACGGTAAATAGTAATTATCCAAAGTGTTCTTTCGATTGTCGTACGAATTGAAGATGATGGTAATTATCCCAAAATGTTCTGGATTGCCGTTTACAGACAAAGTTCAAATGAAAAATTGGCCGCAAATGCCCAGTGCTATAACCCTGTACCGTCAGTTCTTTTTGGCAACTGTATGCACCGGTGACCATTGTGTGCGGTGATGACATGTCATCCTTTGTTGTAACACTGATTGCTCATGACAGAGTAATGGTAACGATAGTAGAACAGTTCAACAAAAACGGAACATAAAATCTGGCTTTCTTTCAAAACACCTTGTTTATCCAGATCTCCTGTGGAAAATCCCAGTAACTTTCCACTGTCCCCAACCATGACCTTGCCGGACACCTCAAGTCAGTACCTCAGTCTTCTTTGTCACAATAATCCACACTGACGGCCTGTAAAATGACCGGACACTTTTCCGTCATACAAAAAACACTTTCCACCCAACCTCTCAGCCCCGACACGTCTGCTATTTTTAACTTCGTGGAAAATACACTTTACACCTCTAACCCGCCCCAACTCTGGCGGTAGGGGCACTGTTTCCACCCGTCCTATTTGCTGCGTCGATCAATCTTAAATTGTCGACCTGCGAACACACAGTGCGCTTGTCTCGCACACACACACCTGTCAATATCTTTGATTTTTTCTTGAATCCTGTCTTTATCACCGACAGGATAATGTCCAGTCCGCGCAGACTTTTGTGCCGCGTATTCACCAACGCGCTGTTTGTGACTTAGTGACTAGTGACTACTCCCCCGTCACAGTAGTCGACTCTCCCGGCTGATTTGTGCTGCGTTAATTCTCCTGGCACCCTGCCTCGTCTGTTTACGTTTGCTGACCGTCGTTAATTTACCTGTAGTGTGACCTTCTCACGAACTGTCTGTTATCTTTAGTATTCCTGCCTGGTATCTCGTGAAATCTGTCCTTGACACACACGCACAAAAGAGTTGCTGTTAATCTCTTGACGCAGTACTGTCTAAATTGATGGAACGAAGCCACAGATAATAACTCCTCTCTCAGAGAAGAGCCCACAAATATCTCAGAATGACACCAATGTCTATAATGCAATGGGTTTCTTGAACGGACAAGCCTCCAGATGTCACACATCGTTCTTAATGATAATATCAATGTTCTTGATGATAAGTTTTCGTGTGATGGTCGTTGTCTAGGTAACGATGTTCATGGTGTGTCAATCGAGCTAGCTAACTGTCTCTTAATCCAACTCACCCCAGAAGTGCACCTTCACCAGTCCTGAAACAAGATTGAGTTGGCGCACATAATCATTTATTCCAGAAATAAGACGGACAGATGGAACATGTTTATACATCCAGAAATAATGTAATCCATAGAATATAAATATCCTCCTCACAATTTAACCAGCACACATCAATGCCTTCTCACGCCTGCTTAATATAACATCCACAAGACAGTTAATCCAGGTCCTATCCACTGTTGGACCTCACACAATACACCCACACACTGGGTCTTAGTTTCCACTAACTATATCACCCACTCTGGGTTCAGGCCCTTACTCACTATAGAACCCACTCTGGGTTTTAGGCCTGTCTTCACAACTAGGAGAACAACCCCGTTCTACGTGGACAACCGACTCCTCCGGTATCTCAAACTCGACTCCCTGAAGTCCCTTGACTTCACACACAAATACCCTATCTCTCGCCCCATCCCCCCTAGGGGTTTTTTCTCTACCCTCACTATTTTATTCCTCAGGACTGGCTGTTTTCTCATAGCCTGCACTTAGAAAGAGAGATGCACACAAAAGTAAGCTATTTAAAAAAACTGGTCAAGGTGGTTAAAAGCGAAAAATGGGCAGAGGTGTGTCAAAGAGTAAGCACAGACAAGTCACTGAAATTGTTCTGGCGACTACATAAAAGCATGAGTGGTGTAGTCAAGAATAAGAGCATTTCTGACTTCCAAGGTGCTGACCTCATCTGGCAGAGGACTGACGAGGACAAGGACAAAGACCTCTTTGAACGCTACCTTGAGCAGAGCAACCAGACAGACATGGGAGGCCGAAATCTGGCCAAGGAGTTCACCTCAGACAGATGCAAGGCCCAGAACACTTCGGATGAAGACACAGTGACAGTGAAAGAAATCAAGGCTGTGCTTCGACGATCAAAAAACAGTGCTCCAGGTCCTGATGGCATAAGATGCGACGACATAAATAGGTGTACCGACAATGAGCTAGAGAAACTAGCAGACATGTACAACAACAGTATAGGGAGTGCTAGCATCAAGAAGGAATGGCTACACAGCTATCTGATTCCCTTGCCGAAGCCTGACAAAGACCACAAAAAAATTCAGGGATATCGAATTATAACCATGCAGAATACAATAGGCAAGCTGCTGGAGAAGGTAATTGCCAGGAAAATATCAAGCCAACTAGAGAGGCAAGGTGTTTTCCCACCTATCCTGGGTGGGTACCGTCCAAAAAGAGAAACCTGGACCAATGCAGCAGTCTTTGCCCACGATGTCTATGAAGGTTTCCACTCAGGCACTGAAACCGTTGCTGCAGCGATTGATCTTGAGGACGCATACAACAGAGTACCACTGGACTTTTTAATGTTTCAGCTTCTTGAACTAAACGTAAGTCAATTCCTCCTTAGTTGGATCGCTGCAGCCCTCTTCCAACGGAAAGTAGTTTTTAGATGTGGCAGTTGGACTTCGGAACCAACAACAATATATCCTGGCCTACCACAGGGATCACCATTATCTCCGGTACTGTTCAACGCCTACACAGTGAGAATCACCAGTGAGCAGATCACTGGACCTGGCAGGACATTGTCATATGCCGATGATGTGTTAGTGTATCGTCAGGGTAAGGATAGAGAGGAGGTTGCTGTGGAACTACAAACCGAACTCAATCGCATAAGTACTTGGTGTGATGAAGCAGGGGCAATGGTCAACCCAACAAAGGCAACAGTGACTTGGTTCTCGTTGAATAATCATATTGTCAACAATCCAACACCAACTGTAATGCTGTGTTCAGAGACGGTGGAAAGAACGCAGGCAATGAATTACCTGGGGATACGGTTTGATCGAAGCCTTGCTTATAATGTGCACATAGACCAGGTGATAACAAAGGCCAAGCGGGGTTTGGCAGCGATGCGGGTGATGGTGGCAGCAAACTGTGAGCAGCGCAATCTATGTCTTCTGTACGAGGGACTGGTCATGTCTGTTTTGGAGTATGCAATGGCAATCCTGACTCTCAGCCATAAGCAGATAGAAAGGATAGAAAGGATACCGAATGAAGCTATGTGAATTATTCTTGGATGTACAAGAGATACAGCATGCAGGGCGATGCGCTACCTTCTTGATTTTCCAACCATTGAAGAGAGAATACAAGTTTGCAGGGCACGCGCCTACCGCAGAATTAACGCAAACACACAACATCCACTGCATAGTGAAATTAGGAAGGTGAAGGGCAGCAGGTTAAAAAGAGGACGGTCGTGGATGGGTCAAGCCGAAGACATTCTTCAACAGGTGTGTTCACTTGAGGACTTAGAAACTGGCGAGGAGTGGGTGCAAGTGCCAACAGACTTCTGCACATCCTTTTCAGTTTGCATCCAACTAGATAGGAAATGCAGACAAGAAAATCCGGCTGCTGTTGAGGCTGAAGTACAAGCGTTGATTTTCGAGAATTCGCTAGACGGTGACGCGGTAATCTACACAGATGGGTCGGTCGTCCGACATGTGAGAAGCTCATGGGCCTTTACAGCTCGGGCCGGAGGGAGAATTGTGAAGGAGGACTCTGGTGCTTTCACTGAAACCACAAGTAGCCTGACCATGGAAATCATGGCAGTAAGTAAAGCAATAACATGGCTCGAGACACAGACATTCACTAGGGCTTGTTTCCTTAGCGACTCAATGAACATGATCAAGAGGATAGAGGAGGGGTCGATCCGAAGAGAATGGTTGCTGCCTCTGAAGCGGTCTCGGCTGGCAAAGATTAGTTTCATCTTCGTGCCAGGGCATGCGGGAGTACAAGGAAATGAGCGGGCTGACAAGCTCGCAGGTGAGGCTACTTTTGAGGGCGGGCGCGCCATGGACCAGGCTGACATTCTGAATGCTCTACGAGAAGTGAGACTTTTGCGAGAACCTAGTGATGACTGTGAATCTACAACAATGGCCAGACTGCGAGAGCAGCAAATTAAAAGAGGGGTGGCCAAACAAGAACACTACGCAGGAAGCCAAAGAAGATTGATAAACCAACACAGAACTGGCGTCGTTAGCCGCTACACGGTGCGGTATTTGCTGAGGAGGGGATCCGAGCACTTATGGACTGAATGGTTCGATGTGCAACGAGGATGATCTGTCGACTAACTAACTAACAAACTGTCGCCAATAAAATGGTCTAAATTTACACTTGTTTATTGACGATTGTCGAAGAAAAAATTAAAGCACTTGAAAATACAAGACAACAGAAAAATGCGAAGGCTATAAAAATATTAAATTGCAACCCCGTAGATCTAAAAAGAGACTAAAAAGAGACTAAAACTTACTAACCATGTGAACCAGACATATAGCCTGGGTAGCCCTAAGTATGGCTGCACCTTACTCCAGCTACCACCCTAAATAATACACCAAATGCTCATAGTAAACTCCCATATTCCCCACACATAAATACAAACAACTTTCTATCTTGTGTACCAATGCATGAACTAATACACCACATAATAATAATACATCAGAGAAAAGCATTATACTTATGTACCCACAGGTCTCTTACTACTTCACGACCCCACAATACTATTTGTGTACCGACCCTATATCAGGTGATTCTGTTCTTGCATCAACCCACCTCTGATTCCTGTCGATGCTGTGTCTACCTTTCATGTACCCATGACTCATGGTACCTCTACAGTTACAACATCTGTATGATATCCCTAGCCCTGGGTCAGTAATGTCGCGAACACTCTTTTGACCTGACTCAACTTTCCTATCTGCATATTGCACCGTTACACTTGCGTCTCTGTTTAGTCTGAACTCTTTATTCAATCTTGGCCCATATATCTGGCACCTTGCTTTCTGCTGCATACGCCTTATGCCTATGTGCCCTGCACATGCACTATCCTGAGCTGTTCTAGTATATCGGTCTCTGTGTGCTAAAGGTACTGCTCCTTGCCCACGTGCAATTCCACTATCTGAAAAGCGGCGAGTGAGAACACTGTTCTTCCTCTCGAAGCACCATCTACCTTTCTTTGACTGCCTATGTTCTACTCTCCTACACACTTGGGAACATTTGTTCAGGGTAGTATCTTGTCTCTGGGAGCCACTAGCACTATATTTGGGATCCATTCTCATCTGCTCAGCTGTACTATCCTTGTCCTGAGTTCCTGTGTCTACTTCAAGTGCCTCTTCTACCTCAGCTATACTCTCTAATTTAGGTTCTCTTGTGGTAACTACCTCATTACTGCTTACACTATATTTTTGGTCCCAATAAACTACTTCCTCTTCTGTACAATCTTTAACTCCTATAACATTTCCTATGATCAAATCAGCCACTGGTGAATCCAAGACACACGCTGTCACTCTTCCAGTGATATATGGTGTTTTTACTGTTATTATGGCTAATGGGTAGAACTCTACTGTGCCGTTGAATGTTATGCATCTAATCTTTTCCCCTGTATAATCCGAGGGATCTATTAAACTTTTCCTCACTCCGATAGACGTACATCCGGAATCCCTAATTGTTAACGCTGGTCTATCATTAACGAATCCCTGATGCAGCTTCAGACTTCCTCCTTCATGCACTGCTGATCCTGCTTTTACTGTATGACCGCATATTAGGACTGGCTGACTGTCTTTTTCAAAAAGAGGTTTGCACCCACTACAATCTTCATTGTTCAGCGTCTCAATTACTTGCGCTGCATTTGCTTTGCATGCTCTGTTTCTCTCATCCTACATTGATGGCTGACATGCCCATTCCTTCCACATTTGAAACAAGTAATCTCCCTTTTACTGTTGTTCGTTGGTCCATCTGATGGTTGTGCATCACACTGTGCTGTCTTGTGTCTCCAGCTCCCACAATTCCAACATCCGGCATAATTTGGACGTCTCTGGAAGTTCCCTCTTCTATATGGGTACCGTCCTACTCTGCCAAAATGGTTGCCCTGGACACCATTATCTTGAAGTTCTTGCTGCTCACCTTTCTGTGCTGAATCCACACTTTTCGCCCTTGGTCTGATGACTGGATTCTGGTCCTGTTTAGTGTACGCTGCACAGACTATTTCCTCACTCATTAATTTCCCAATAGATACGTTAGGATGTGCAGTCATGTAGTTTTGCCCTAACTGAGACATTGTGTCTATGTCCTTTGGCTTACGTTCCTCAAAGAAAGCTACTAAGTTAGAATTGCATGCAGATACTACCTTGTCTCTTAACATTAGATCTACTAATTTATTAAAATATTTCCCTACTTCTGCAAGCTCCATCCATTTGTTAAATGTATTCTTTACAGTGTTAACAAAATCTGTGAAATCTTGATTTGTCTCTGGCACTAACTGTCTAAACTTTGTTCTATATCCATGCTCAGTGAGTTGGAACTTTGTCAGCAAACGTTGACGTAAGATAGTGTAGTTCCTTTCTTCTACAGGTAAATTGAACATTGTATCTAGAGCCTTACCCGTAAGAAACTCGCCAAGGCGCATCGCATACTCTTTCTCTGGAATACCTAACGCTTTGGCTGATGCTTCGAACCTGGCCAAATAATTTTCAAGTTGATCCCGGTCTGTAAAATATGGCAGTTTTAATCTCTGTGACGACTGCGACGGTCTTCTGCTTTCCTCACTTTGACCTTTCGAAGATAGTTCTAGTTTTCTTAACTCGATTTCAGTTTGCATCTGACACGTGATCTTCTCTTTCTCAATTTCCATTTCAGCTAACTTTACTTCCTGTAGACGTTTGTTTTCCATTTCAGCTAGTTTTACTTGTGTCTCTTCCTGTAGACGCTTAGCTTCAGCTACCTTTTCTTCCTGTAGACGTTTTGCCTCGCGTTCATTATGCTTCTCCTCTCTTTCAATCTGTTTTTGTTCTTTTGCTTCTGCATACTCCTGTAACTCTTTACCTTTCAGGCCTATTCGTTCACCTGCTTCAATATATTCCATTAAAGTAGGCATCTTGTACTTGTGGACACATTGCTGTGAATCAGCCAACTATAAATGTACAGACACTGCTGTTAGTCTTTGTGTCACTTCCCTAAGTACACCCGCACTCCCTGTGTACGTAAATTCGTAGTGCTAAAATATCACTCTGTACTCACCCAATCACTCTATAAGCACTAGGTAGTGAGGGAAAATATCCTCCCTCGCATATATCTATAACAAATAGTTGTATAACATTTCTGGAAATATTATTAAACATACATATAAATACATATACAAACAAATGGATGATAACACTAAGTGTTTTCTATAAACGCTAGACTCACAAGTCAAGTACACGGAGACGGTGATCACAAAGAAATAAACTACAGTAACAACCACAAGCGTGTGTAGGGACACCCACCATGCGCGTAATATATAAATATAAACTGACAAAGACCACTAGACAGTAGAAAAGGACGAAAGATCACAATAATAACATATATCCGAACACAACAAATATCAAATGTAAATATAATGAAAAGAAAGAAGAGAAAAAAATATATCTTCAAAATATACACAGCTGTGACGTCAGACAACACGTCTATAGATATTAGTTAGGACTGCAATGCCACTGCACGGCACGTTAACACATTAACGTTTTCCTTACAAAAATTATCTTAAGCACCAGAAAATATCCACGTTTTGCCAAGCCTATCCTGATGTAGATAGAGATCGCAACCAGTGCCTATCAACAACTACATGTAAAACATATATATATATATATATATATATATATATATATATATATATATATATATATATATATATATATATATATATATATAAGTCCACAAACGATAACGACAGTTAAGACCATGAGAGCAACAGAATGTCCAACTGGTTGGCCGATAAATCTGTACTTATAATCCGTCGCCAAAAGTTCTTCTTTTGTTCGTTTTAATAGTTATTCGCAATCCGCTGGAAATGTCTACAACACTAGATTTCAAAATGACTGATTGATTTGTTGAGTGGTTACTGAATTCGCGTTGTGATCACTAGTTCCAACTGTTGAAAACGTTGACGGTAAATAGTAATTATCCAAAGTGTTCTTTCGATTGTCGTACGAATTGAAGATGATGGTAGTTATCCCAAAATGTTCTGGATTGCCATTTACAGACACAGTTCAAATGAAAAATTGGCCGCAAATGCCCAGTGCTATAACCCTGTACCGTCAGTTCTTTTTGGCAACTGTATGCACCGGTGACCCTTGTGTGCGGTGATGACATGTCATCCTTTGTTGTAACACTGATTGCTCATGACAGAGTAATGGTAACGATAGTAGAACAGTTCAACAAAAACGGAACATAAAATCTGGCTTTCTTTCAAAACACCTTGTTTATCCAGATCTCCTGTGGAATATCCCAGTAACTTTCCACTGTCCCCAACCTTGACCTTGCCGGACACCTCAAGTCAGTACCTCAGTCTTCTTTGTCACAATAATCCACACTGACTGTCTGTAAAATGACCGGACACTTTTCCGTCATACAAAAAACACTTTCCACCCAACCTCTCAGCCCCGACACGTCTGCTATTTTTAACTTCGTGGAAAATACACTTTACACCTCTAACCCGCCCCAACTCTAGCGGTAGGGGCACTGTTTCCACCCGTCCTATTTGCTGCGTCGATCAATCTTAAATTGTCGACCTGCGAACACACAGTGCGCTTGTCTCGCACACACACACCTGTCAATATCTTTGATTTTTTCTTGAATCCTGTCTTTATCACCGACAGGATAATGTCCAGTCCGCGCAGACTTTTGTGCCGCGTATTCACCAACGCGCTGTTTGTGACTTAGTGACTAGTGACTACTCCCCCGTCACAGTAGTCGACTCTCCCGGCTGATTTGTGCTGCGTTAATTCTCCTGGCGCCCTGCCTCGTCTGTTTACGTTTGCTGACCGTCGTTAATTTACCTGTAGTGTGACCTTCTCACGAACTGTCTGTTATCTTTAGTATTCCTGCCTGGTATCTCGTGAACTCTGTCCTTGACACACACGCACAAAAGAGTTGCTGTTAATCTCTTGACGCAGTACTGTCTAAATTGATGGAACGAAGCCACAGATAATAACTCCTCTCTCAGCGAAGAGCCCACAAATATCTCAGAATGACACCAATGTCTATAATGCAATGGGTTTCTTGAACGGACAAGCCTCCAGATGTCACACGTCGTTCTTAATGATAATATCAATGTTCTTGATGATAAGTTTTCGTGTGATGGTCGTTGTCTAGGTAACGATGTTCATGGTGTGTCAATCGAGTTATCTAACTGTCTCTTAATCCAACTCACCCCAGAAGTGCACCTTCACCAGTCCTGAAACAAGATTGAGTTGGCGCACATAATCATTTATTCCAGAAATAAGACGGACAGATGGAACATGTTTATACATCCAGAAATAATGTAATCCATAGAATATAAATATCCTCCTCACAATTTAACCAGCACACATCAATGCCTTCTCACGCCTGCTTAATATAACATCCACAAGACAGTTAATCCAGGTCCTATCCACTGTTGGACCTCACACAATACACCCACACACTGGGTCTTAGTTTCCACTAACTATATCACCCACTCTGGGTTCAGGCCCTCACTCACTATAGAACCCACTCTGGGTTTTAGGCCTGTCTTCACAACTAGGAGAACAACCCCGTTCTACGTGGACAACCGACTCCTCCGGTATCTCAAACTCGACTCCCTGAAGTCCCTTGACTTCACACACAAATACCCTATCTCTCGCCCCATCCCCCCTAGGGGTTTTTTCTCTACCCTCACTATTTTATTCCTCAGGACTGGCTGTTTTCTCATAGCCTGCACTTAGAAAGAGAGATGCACACAAAAGTAAGCTATTTAAAAAAAACTGGTCAAGGTGGTTAAAAGCGAAAAATGGGCAGAGGTGTGTCAAAGAGTAAGCACAGACAAGTCACTGAAATTGTTCTGGCGACTACATAAAAGCATGAGTGGTGTAGTCAAGAATAAGAGCATTTCTGACTTCCAAGGTGCTGACCTCATCTGGCAGAGGACTGACGAGGACAAGGACAAAGACCTCTTTGAACGCTACCTTGAGCAGAGCAACCAGACAGACATGGGAGGCCGAAATCTGGCCAAGGAGTTCACCTCAGACAGATGCAAGGCCCAGAACACTTCGGATGAAGACACAGTGACAGTGAAAGAAATCAAGGCTGTGCTTCGACGATAAAAAAACAGTGCTCCAGGTCCTGATGGCATAAGATGCGACGACATAAATAGGTGTACCGACAATGAGCTAGAGAAACTAGCAGACATGTACAACAACAGTATAGGGAGTGCTAGCATCAAGAAGGAATGGTTACACAGCTATCTGATTCCCTTGCCGAAGCCTGACAAAGACCACAAAAAAATTCAGGGATATCGAATTATAACCATGCAGAATACAATAGGCAAGCTGCTGGAGAAGGTAATTGCCAGGAAAATATCAAGCCAACTAGAGAGGCAAGGTGTTTTCCCACCTATCCTGGGTGGGTACCGTCCAAAAAGAGAAACCTGGACCAATGCAGCAGTCTTTGCCCACGATGTCTATGAAGGTTTCCACTCAGGCACTGAAACCGTTGCTGCAGCGATTGATCTTGAGGACGCATACAACAGAGTACCACTGGATTTTTTAATGTTTCAGCTTCTTGAACTAAACGTAAGTCAATTCCTCCTTAGTTGGATCGCTGCAGCCCTCTTCCAACGGAAAGTAGTTTTTAGATGTGGCAGTTGGACTTCGGAACCAACAACAATATATCCTGGCCTACCACAGGGATCACCATTATCTCCGGTACTGTTCAACGCCTACACAGTGAGAATCACCAGTGAGCAGATCACTGGACCTGGCAGGACATTGTCATATGCCGATGATGTGTTAGTGTATCGTCAGGGTAAGGATAGAGAGGAGGTTGCTGTGGAACTACAAACCGAACTCAATCGCATAAGTACTTGGTGTGATGAAGCAGGGGCAATGGTCAACCCAACAAAGGCAACAGTGACTTGGTTCTCGTTGAATAATCATATTGTCAACAATCCAACACCAACTGTAATGCTGTGTTCAGAGACGGTGGAAAGAACGCAGGCAATGAATTACCTGGGGATACGGTTTGATCGAAGCCTTTGCTTATAATGTGCACATAGACCAGGTGATAACAAAGGCCAAGCGGGGTTTGGCAGCGATGCGGGTGATGGTGGCAGCAAACTGTGAGCAGCGCAATCTATGTCTTCTGTACGAGGGACTGGTCATGTCTGTTTTGGAGTATGCAATGGCAATCCTGACTCTCAGCCATAAGCAGATAGAAAGGATGGAAAGGATACAGAATGAAGCTATGCGAATTATTCTTGGATGTACAAGAGATACAGCATGCAGGGCGATGCGCTACCTTCTTGATTTTCCAACCATTGAAGAGAGAATACAAGTTTGCTTGTTGAGGCTCAACCTCCCACTGCACTCTGTCCCATACTTCGATAGATGTTGAGGCCCAACCTCCCACTGCACTCTGTCCCATACTTCGATAGATGTTGACGCTCAACCTCCAACTGCACTCTGTATTGATTACTACCACCGTTGTCTGTCTCTTGCCAACATGTCGGCTTAGTTAGTTAGTTAGTCGCAGTTCCAACTTCAAAGCAACGGGTCGTCCCCATTATGCTCCGTTCCTGTGCCTGTGAATATCACACAAAATGCTCCCCACTGCTAAATGTGAAAAGTGGAAAAGACAGGAGTCTCGACAAACAACAGCCCGCACAGATCTCTGTGCATAATGCCGCCGCCAGAATGTCAACACAATAGTCCCCCACAAAACATCCAGTTCATTTCTGATGGAATCAGCAGTCATTTTCCCATCTGGATGTTTCCTAGATGTTCACCCACACAGTCCACGAAATACATTTCATCGTCGACAATGTCAGCTTATTTCTTTCGAAGATTGTATTCCTTTTTGGTATTTATACAAACAAACCACAAACAGTAGATTGCTCAATGTGTTGCCCGACATATTTCGCTGCATGTCGTCAGGTGCATACTGTAGAGTTATATATTGCATGAAATTAATAGACGAATCAAATGTGGAGCATCTGTTATACCCATGGTAATCATAGATTCACTAGTGATTCTTTCTGTCTGTAAGTCACAGGTTTTGTCAAGTTTCACAAAGAGAAGAACTGTGGCCAAATTCAACCTGACAGTGGCTGGGAGAGAACAGAGATGGAAGGCCTGGTTCCTGGGTGAAGAGGTTGGGGTCGCGCAGCACGACGATGGACACAGGACATTGCAGACGGTGCATAAGGGTGCATGAAAGTGCATGAGGGTGCATGAGAAATGGCAACAGATCTCCAAGGTCCTGTACATGATGATGATGTTTTAGTTAGTGTAGCCAAGTTTATCTCTTCACAAGGTTATATGATTGTAGGGTTCTTATTGTCTACAGTTGTTGATAGGTCCTTAATTGAGCCACACACATTGTCTGATGATATTCTGCATGCTGTCAAAACAGAAATCAAATGTTTGAAACAGGATCTCAAGTAAGTGGGTTATCAAGTTAGCTCCTGTGTACCAGGGATATTTAACTTTAGTCTAATAACAGCTGGATCACGGCTTGATGGTTATTCGCTAATGTCCTTAAGGTAAAATGAAGGTATGTCTAGTGATGCCACTCATGACATTGCAAGTAACTCAAATAATTGTCCTCATTAGTCTGTTGCAGCACGAAAACAGTTCCAGGAAATATGAGAACAGTTCCAGGAAATATGAGAACAGTTCCAGGAAATATGAGAACAGTTCCAGGAAATATTGTCTCTAATTTCTTTTAGGTATCTTTGCTGTGCTTTCGCTCACTTTGAACCCAACTGTAGTCCATACACATGCTCCCACTTCTAGTGCACTGGACTGATTTTTATTGTGGATTAGCTTTCCCTATTACCAGTGTCCCTCGCCATCAGGCAAACCCACTCCGACTTCAGAGGTACTTGTAATTTACATCCCCAAGTCATGGTAAGAAGTCAGCATTTAAGTCCAACTGACCGGTGCAGGAGTTGAACCCGCTACCTCAGCATCAGCACACAGGAGTTTAAGAGTAAGTGCTCTTGTCCATTCAGCCATGCTGACCTTCTTTTAGCTCATTTGTAACTGAACTTCACACAAATTTGTTGTTCGTCAAGATCCTTTATTTCAAAACTCCACACGTGCATTCAATTACTGTAAGGAGATCACTCCACCTCATGATGTCATGGCCTAGAATATATAGAGGTCTAGTATTTCACACTTCACATCATGATGTCAGGGCCTAGAATATATAGAGATGTAGTATTTCACACTCCACCTCATGATGTCATGGCCTTGAATATATAGAGATCTAGTATTTCACACTCCACCTCATGATGTCATGGCCTAGAATATATAGAGGTCTAGTATTTCACACTCCACCTCATGATGTCATGGTCTAGAATATATAGAGGTCTAGTATTTCACACTCCACCTCATGATGTCAGTAGAATATATAGAGGTCTAGTATTTCACACTCCACCTCATGATGTCAGGGCCTAGAATATATAGAGATGTAGTATTTCACACTCCACCTCATGATGTCATGGCCTTGAATATATAGAGATCTAGTATTTCACACTCCACCTCATGATGTGATGGCCTAGAATATATAGAGGTCTAGTATTTCACACTCCACCTCATGATGTCATGGCCTAGAATATATAGAGGTCTAGTATTTCACACTCCACCTCATGATGTCATGGCCTAGAATATATAGAGATCTAGTATTTCACACTTCACCTCATGATGTCATGGCCTAGAATATATAGAGATCTAGTATTTCACACTTCACCTCATGATGTCATGGCCTAGAATACATAGAGGTCTAGTATTCCACACTCCACATCATTATGTCAGGGCCTAGAATATATAGAGATCTAGTATTTCACACTCCACCTCATGATGTGATGGCCTAGAATATATAGAGGTCTAGTATTTCACACTCCACCTCATGATGTCATGGCCTAGAATATATAGAGGTCTAGTATTTCAAACTCCACCTCATGATGTGATGGCCTAGAATATATAGAGGTCTAGTATTTCACACTCCACCTCATGATGTCAGTGCCTAGAATATATAGAGATGTAGTATTTCACACTCCACCCCATGATGTCATGGCATTGAATATATAGAGATCTAGTATTTCACACTCCACCTCATGATGTGATGGCCTAGAATATATAGAGGTCTAGTATTTGACACTTCACATCATGATGTCATGGCCTAGAATATATAGAGGTCTAGTATTTCACACTTCACCTCATGATGTCAGCAGAATATATAGAGGTCTAGTATTCCACACTCCACCTCATGATGTCATGGCCTTGAATATATAGAGGTTTAGTATTTCACACTCCACATCATGATGTCAGTAGAATATATAGAGGTCTAGTATTCCACACTCCACCTCATGATGTCATGGCCTTGAATATATAGAGGTCTAGTATTTCACACTCCACCTCATGATGTCAGGGCCTAAAATATATAGAGATCTAGTATTTCACACTCCACATCATGATGTCATGGCCTAGAATATATAAAGGTCTAGTATTTCACACTCCACCTCATGATGTCAGGGCCTAGAATATAAAGAGATCTAGTATTTCACACTCCACATCATGATGTCAGGGCCTAGAATATATAGAGATCTAGTATTTCACACTCCACATCATGATGTCATGAGTAGTACTACATGTTGTAAATCCATCTTAATGAGCAATGAGCAATGAGATATACAAAGAAAATAGAAGGAGGTGCGGGAGGTGCGGGGAGGTGCCGGAATAAAATAGTAAGCTCAAAGAAGGGTAGGAGGGAACATAATTTATGCATAATCGATTGGTTTGCGCCGGCTGTTTCGGGTTGATGTATTCATATCTTTGATAAGATCGGCGAACATCTGTCAGCAAAAAGTCGATATTGTCCGTACCAGAAATAATGTGGTTTGTAAATTACACCTGTCGGCGTTAGGTGGCGTTTTTAATCAGCTCATCGGTATATGTAAACAATGATAAATGAATTGAGACACGGGGCTAGTTGGTACCACAGTCGCATTGCAGATGGTGCGATAACCAATTCGGTAGAGTGTGTCGGGGTATCGCCAATGTGTAACTGGGGTGTCTAATGGGTTAATTTGGTACCATAGACCCCCTCATTTTGCGGCGTCGAGTTCGAATCTCAATGCTTTTTCGTTGGTAAGGTTACCACTTAGCCACTGTATGGGTGTACCTAGTTGCCATAGGGGGTGTGTAGTTGGTCATAGTAGGATATCACCAATGTGTAACTGGGGTGTCTAGTGGGTCCCCTACCATGCGGCAGGGTCGATCCTACTGTGTGGTGGGGTAGTGTGGCAGTGGTCGAGTGTGTAACGGGGCTAGGTGGTGCCGTAGGTATCGTTTGAGAGTCGATTCACGCCGCGGTTCGATAAGGATGTCCACCCTAGGAGGCTCTTTTTAAGTGTATACTAAGCCGTAAATGTATAACAGTGGTGTCTAGTTGCCGCCATAGCGTTGACAGGTTCGAAACCTACTGTGTGGTGGGGTAGTGTGGCAGTGGTCGAGTGTGTAACGGGGCTAGGTGGTGCCGTAGGTATCGTTTGAGAGTCGATTCACGCCGCGGTTCGATAAGGATGTCCACCCTAGGCGGCTCTTTTTAAGTGTATACTAAGCCGTAAATGTATAACAGTGGTGTCTAGTTGCCGCCATATCGCTAGACAGGTTCGAGTCCTACTGTTTTGTGGGATAGTGTGGCAGTGGCCGATTATTTAACTGAGCTAGGTGGTGTCACTGACGGTTCGAATAACGCCCCTGGTCGCTAACTATACCCAACATAGGCGCCAGAGAAGCGAATCACGATGTGTCGCTTTGCATTCTCCTCAGAAACGTCAGTTCCACAGCCAGCAGATTCAGCGGGACTGCTCATTGTCTTCACATTAATACAAAAGTACAGGTTCAACACTCTTTTTCTCGTAGCAATTGCCATCTTTTTACTGGTCAATACGTTTTTCAGCTTGCAAAAGGTTATCTTCGCCACGGCGATTCTTGTGCTAATCTCTTCAAGGCATCTCCCATCAGTTGTTATGACTGTTCCGAGATACTTGTATCTACTCACTTGTTTCAGAATATTCCCATTTACATGTATATTACATAGTGGTATTTCGTTCTTCATAGTGACAATCATAACCCGTGTCGTTTTATAATTTAATTCTAACCCTAGTTGTTCACCGGGTGCAACAACCGCCTCTACTAAATATTGCAGATCCTGCGCAGTGTCTGTTGATTACATAAATTATATGAAGACAGTTCACAAGTTAAATTAGATGAAGACATTTTATTACAGAAATTAAATGAAGACATTTGACTAGAAATATTTAATAAAACGACGAAAAAACGGAGATCTACCGGCGTGAGAAAAGCTTATAAGTATGGTAATGTCAGTTCCTGTGAACATATTTAGCAGAAGCATTCTGCATAGTATATGCATATTTAGCTTTAAGGTGAAATCAATACTGCTGTACCGATCGGAAACAAGAAAAACGAATAAAACAACTACTAATAAACAACAAACACTCATTAACGGGTGCCCACGTAGTTCATCCTTGGCGTTCATGTCTCATTCAACAATTAGTATAATGCCTGAAGTCAAATTTGCGGCTTCAAAATATGTGTTCATAGCATATTTATATATGAAGATATATATTCAAGGTGATTTTAAAGGACAAATTTCCTCATGTCACACGCTGCAAAAGACATATTTCACTCAAACTTAAACATTAAGAGTGGAAAAGAGTATGTTGTAGATACTGTTTTTGTTTTCCCTTTGTTTCTAGTGGGACCTGGTAATTTGTTGTTCTATCTGGGCATGGTATGTATATTTTCACCACATCTTCACTGATGTTTTTCATTTTGTCTGCTCATTGCCCACGCTTCACAGTCATACAAAAGTACATATTCTATGAAAGACAGAGACAATTTGCAGATATTATTAAACAAAATGACAAATCGGAGGTCAGCTAACATGTACGTATTTGTAAATAAGGATACACAGCGATGTCTATTATATAACGATAACAAAGGTATTTAGTTGTAGAAAACTACCGTGCCTCCCAGGCAAACGGCGGTAGGCTAGTGACTATGTTTAGATTAGCTGTGATGGCACCAGCTGGAGATATTAATCAGCTACCTGGTACCCAGTGAAGATGACACGATAAACGAGGCGGTATAGGCCGCGTGGCCCTGAACAAAACCAACAATGAAACAAAAATGGTAATGAAACGTTGCGTCGCCGCGAAGCATTATTTTAGAAACCAAAGATTACAATCGATCTGAGAGGGTAATAATAGACAGTCTAAGCCTACCAGAAAGAGGTGTCTAATACACTGGGTACCAACGACAGACAGCTGGTCAAGAAGAAGCAATACACAGTATATAAAGTTAGGACTAAATAAACCGTAGTTTAAAGAATTCAAGTACATTATTACAAGTTAAATTACATAATAAAATAAATACAGTGATATGTATAAAATTATAAAAAACAAAAAAGAAGAAAACACCAGTGTTACATTAGCAAATAAGTGAAAAACACAACGGTATGAATACGTTGGTGTATTAGATACATACAAATGGTACACACAACATGCCATTATGTCAGCGTGACCGCTATCTGTTATATATTGCGACCAAATTACACCGATCGCCCCTCACGTCAGCGTAACAGACTAACACTTAAACCAAGCGCCCACTATCTATTCTATATTGTTGCCAACAATTTTGTGCATGCCGCCATCCTTTGATGGGAGTCTGATTGATGAAGCCTGTCAGGAAACAACCATAGATACATAGTAAAAGTGACGTGAGAATACAAATCCAAGCGTATTGACTCTCGGTGTATCGTTATTCACGTAACGTTTCCTGTTTCCTGCTCCAGTCTATTGTTGTAAAATCTTACCAAAGTGGACACTGTGGACCAAATCTACATGAATGAAGTAGGATAGATGCGGTTGTCATATGTGTCTTATAGGGCTTGGTCATTGGTTTTTAAAAACTTATCAATGGAAGAGAAGGACCCTTACACTACAAACAGAATAAACATTTACATTAATAATACCCATAACAAACACATGACCATCTACACTGGCTGTGACAAAAGTGACAGTCTGCTTAGAGAAAACAGCGAATTTTCAACGAAAACATAGTCTGTGTGTTATCTCCTTGGAAACGTAAATCTGGTTATATTTAAATCACCCTATGCATTCATGTCCCCAAGAAAACTAATGTAATGTCTGAAGAAGTCAAATTTTGAGGCTTCAAAATATGTTTTCGTAGTATATGTATATATGAATATATATACATGTGTTTTCTAACAACAAATGTCCGCATGTCGCGCTTTACATCCATACACAAGTATAGGTTCTATGAACGACACAACACCTACAAGTTACTAAGATTGGCACTGGGTTACCAACAACATTTGCGTCTAGAGTCAATACAACAGGACAAGACAATGCTTTTTTCGGTCTCTGATTGAGAACAACAGATATAAACGTAATTATGCAATTACCTCTTTACCACAGTACCGAGAAAGTTAAAAATATCATTTTAAATACGCTGACGACCATAGTAACACAACCAGTTAATTCTGCTTGCTCACTTTGTGTATTACCCACACCTACTATAGATTGCAGAAAATACTCATTGTCTACAACCAAGCTGAAAAATATCGGTAAAAATTATAAATGCCTCGTCCGATTTCATAAAAAGAAGGAAATAATGTTAGCCAAATGTGAAAATATCGGTCAAACTTCTAAATGGCTCATCAAAACTTATAAAAAATAGGAAAATTTGTTAACCTAATGAGAAAAATATTGACCCTGTAAAGAAATATTTACAACAAAATTATAAAAATTAGGAACATTTGTTAACCTAATGAGAAAAAATATCGACCAAAGAGAGCAATATTTCATCTAATCTTATAAAAAGTAGGAACATTTGTCAGCCGAAATGGGGAAAAGGTCGGTCAAATACATAAATATCTCAACAAATTATAAAACGTAGGAAAAAATAGTGGTCAAAGACAGAAATATCTCATCCGAACTTATAACAAGTAAGAAAATATACTAGTAAAATCAAGAAACATATCGGCCGAAGTAATACAATAGGCAGAACGAGGGACAAACTTATAAATATTTCATTCAAACTTATAAAGACTATGATAAAATGTTATCCAAATCAAATAACAGGCTGACCAAACTTAATTAGCTCATCCAACCTTATAAATAGTAGGACAATTTGTTAGCCAAATAGGCAAAATATTGGTCAGATACACAAATATCTCAATCAATTTTATAAAAAGTAGGAGAAAAGGCTAGTCAAACTAATAAAAATGGTGGCCAAATACATAAATATCTCAACGAAAATTATAAAAAGTAGGAAAATTGTAAGTCAAATGTAAAAAATATGGGGCAAATAGGAAATCATATTAACCAAATGGGAAAAATATCGCTCAAACTTATAAATAACGCGTCCAAACTTATAAAAAGTAGGAAAATGTGTTAGCCGAATGGTGAAAATATTGCTCAAATTAAGAATCATGTCGATCGAAGTAGGAAAATACGTGATTCAATGTATAAAAACGTTGGGTAAATACAGAAATATGTCGACCAAACTGATAAAAATCTCCGCCAAACTTATGAAATGTAGGAACATTTGTTAACCAAAAGGGGAAAATGTCGGCCAAATACAGAAATAGCTCCACCAAGTTTATGAAAAGTAGGAACATTTGTTAACCAAATGGAAAAAATAAAAAATAAAAATATTGGCCATGTAAAGAAATAGCGCATCCAAATTGACAAAATATAGGAAACTTTATTAGCCAAAGGTGAAATCTATGGACCAAGTAAATAAATTTCTCGTCCAACCC
This sequence comes from Cepaea hortensis, assembly GCA_963921405.1. Taxonomy (NCBI): domain Eukaryota; kingdom Metazoa; phylum Mollusca; class Gastropoda; order Stylommatophora; family Helicidae; genus Cepaea; species Cepaea hortensis. Next base: position 165,094,519 of record OY992878.1, read on the forward strand.
CATAAAAGGTAGGACAATTTCTTACCCAAATGTGAAAAAGATCCGCCAAACTTATAAATGTCTCATCCAAACTTATAAAATGTAGGAAAACAATACTAGCCAAATCAACTAAAAGGCTGACCAAACTTATAAATATATCATCCAAACTGACCAAAGTAATAAAAATATTGGGTAAATATAGAAATATGTCGACCAAACTTTTACAAATCTCCGGTAAATTTATGACAAATAGGAAATTTTGTTAACTAAATGTGAAAAAATATCGACCAAACTTATAAAAAGCTCGGCCAAACTTATGAAAAGTAGGAAACTTTGTTAACCCACACGAAGACAATTATTAACCAAAGATAGAAAAATATCGACCTAAATAGGAAAATTTGTTAGCCAAATGGGAAAAATATTGGCCAAGTAAACACATATTTCAACCAAACTTATAAATATGTCATCCAAATTTACAACAACAACAACAAAAATAGGAAAATTTGTCGACCAAGTAAGAAAATATATTACCAAAACTGGAAAAGATACTAATCAAAGTGAGAAAAATACCAACCAAACTAAGAAATATGTATGGTAAGGTAAGAAAAAAGTTGGCCAAAGTAATAAATACGCTAGCCAAAGGAAAAAATATTAACCATAAGGAGAAAAAATTATAGCAAACTAAGAAATTTGCTTTCACAACTTGTCGAATTGCCCTACCAACTACCCCGTTTGCTTTCACAACTTATCAAATTGACCAATTAACCACACAAATTCCCCACTGACTCTCACAATTTTACCACTTGTCATTACAACGTGTCAACTCCCGCTCACAATTTACCCAAAGGGGTTTACTATAGGTATTATATATCCACAATCAAGCGCTCTCACACTCACAAGAATAACGAAATACTGGGATTTAAGCCTGTTTTTAATCAATTTCTTTGTTTGCAGTCAAAGCATAGAAATTCCGCCAACCACCTTGGTGTTGAAATATCCAAGGACTTAGTTTATCAGCCATGTATTCGCCTACAGATTTAGCGAAGCCCTCTTCCAGGTCTTGGACATTCACATCGGCGTTGTAAGAATTATCAACCAGATGCTTACCCAGACGCATGCCAAAGGTAAAAAGCATAATTATTCTCCCATAGTTGATGACGTTATCACCAAAGAATTCATCACTGACTAAAACAAAGACTTGGAAAACATGTTCGGGCTTGATACTGTCTTCTAGTCTCGTGAACAACACAGATTGTTGTTTGGCTATTTGACCGACTAAACCAGACAACGTCGAGTTATTTGCCTTTTTGGAATTGTAGGAACTAATAATAGTCAGCGCCATATTCACTATCTCGCTATGAACTTGTTTCAAGTCAATCGTTGCTTGTGTCATTATTATACTGATAGCTAATGTTCATCAAAAGATGTCTAGCAGTCAAACTGCTGATCCATTATTGTGAAACGGTGCAAAGTGGTCAAAATGGATAATAACATAATATTTGTATAAAGAAATGGAATCGTCTCTTCTGGTTGGTCAAATTACCCAACCTACTGGAGATAAAACGGTTGTCACCGAAACCACTAGACGCGTGTTTTAGACAAGTTGAATGTTCTTGTCGAACTTTACTTTTTTAAATTTTAATTACCAGTGACCATACTAATCGATAATCACATCCCTTTTTTTTTTTTTTTTTTCCATTTGGTTAACAAATGTTCCTACTTTTCATAAACTTGGTGGAGCTATTTCTGTATTTGGCCGACATTTTCCCCTTTTGGTTAACAAATGTTCCTACATTTCATAAGTTTGGCGGAGATTTTTATCAGTTTGGTCGACATATTTCTGTATTTACCCAACGTTTTTATACATTGAATCACGTATTTTCCTACTTCGATCGACATGATTCTTAATTTGAGCAATATTTTCACCATTCGGCTAACACATTTTCCTACTTTTTATAAGTTTGGACGCGTTATTTATAAGTTTGAGCGATATTTTTCCCATTTGGTTAATATGATTTCCTATTTGCCCCATATTTTTTACATTTGACTTACAATTTTCCTACTTTTTATAATTTTCGTTGAGATATTTATGTATTTGGCCACCATTTTTATTAGTTTGACTAGCCTTTTCTCCTACTTTTTATAAAATTGATTGAGATATTTGTGTATCTGACCAATATTTTGCCTATTTGGCTAACAAATTGTCCTACTATTTATAAGGTTGGATGAGCTAATTAAGTTTGGTCAGCCTGTTATTTGATTTGGATAACATTTTATCATAGTCTTTATAAGTTTGAATGAAATATTTATAAGTTTGTCCCTCGTTCTGCCTATTGTATTACTTCGGCCGATATGTTTCTTGATTTTACTAGTATATTTTCTTACTTGTTATAAGTTCGGATGAGATATTTCTGTCTTTGACCACTATTTTTTCCTACGTTTTATAATTTGTTGAGATATTTATGTATTTGACCGACCTTTTCCCCATTTCGGCTGACAAATGTTCCTACTTTTTATAAGATTAGATGAAATATTGCTCTCTTTGGTCGATATTTTTTCTCATTAGGTTAACAAATGTTCCTAATTTTTATAATTTTGTTGTAAATATTTCTTTACAGGGTCAATATTTTTCTCATTAGGTTAACAAATTTTCCTATTTTTTATAAGTTTTGATGAGCCATTTAGAAGTTTGACCGATATTTTCACATTTGGCTAACATTATTTCCTTCTTTTTATGAAATCGGACGAGGCATTTATAATTTTTACCGATATTTTTCAGCTTGGTTGTAGACAATGAGTATTTTCTGCAATCTATAGTAGGTGTGGGTAATACACAAAGTGAGCAAGCAGAATTAACTGGTTGTGTTACTATGGTCGTCAGCGTATTTAAAATGATATTTTTAACTTTCTCGGTACTGTGGTAAAGAGGTAATTGCATAATTACGTTTATATCTGTTGTTCTCAATCAGAGACCGAAAAAAGCATTGTCTTGTCCTGTTGTATTGACTCTAGACGCAAATGTTGTTGGTAACCCAGTGCCAATCTTAGTAACTTGTAGGTGTTGTGTCGTTCATAGAACCTATACTTGTGTATGGATGTAAAGCGCGACATGCGGACATTTGTTGTTAGAAAACACATGTATATATATTCATATATACATATACTACGAAAACATATTTTGAAGCCTCAAAATTTGACTTCTTCAGACATTACATTAGTTTTCATGGGGGACATGAATGCATAGGGTGATTTAAATATAACCAGATTTACGTTTCCAAGGAGATAACACACAGACTATGTTTTCGTTGAAAATTCGCTGTTTTCTCTAAGCAGACTGTCACTTTTGTCACAGCCAGTGTAGATGGTCATGTGTTTGTTATGGGTATTATTAATGTAAATGTTTATTCTGTTTGTAGTGTAAGGGTCCTTCTCTTCCATTGATAAGTTTTTAAAAACCAATGACCAAGCCCTATAAGACACATATGACAACCGCATCTATCCTACTTCATTCATGTAGATTTGGTCCACAGTGTCCACTTTGGTAAGATTTTACAACAATAGACTGGAGCAGGAAACAGGAAACGTTACGTGAATAACGATACACCGAGAGTCAATACGCTTGGATTTGTATTCTCACGTCACTTTTACTATGTATCTATGGTTGTTTCCTGACAGGCTTCATCAATCAGACTCCCATCAAAGGATGGCGGCATGCACAAAATTGTTGGCAACAATATAGAATAGATAGTGGGCGCTTGGTTTAAGTGTTAGTCTGTTACGCTGACGTGAGGGGCGATCGGTGTAATTTGGTCGCAATATATAACAGATAGCGGTCACGCTGACATAATGGCATGTTGTGTGTACCATTTGTATGTATCTAATACACCAACGTATTCATACCGTTGTGTTTTTCACTTATTTGCTAATGTAACACTGGTGTTTTCTTCTTTTTTGTTTTTTATAATTTTATACATATCACTGTATTTATTTTATTATGTAATTTAACTTGTAATAATGTACTTGAATTCTTTAAACTACGGTTTATTTAGTCCTAACTTTATATACTGTGTATTGCTTCTTCTTGACCAGCTGTCTGTCGTTGGTACCCAGTGTATTAGACACCTCTTTCTGGTAGGCTTAGACTGTCTATTATTACCCTCTCAGATCGATTGTAATCTTTGGTTTCTAAAATAATGCTTCGCGGCGACGCAACGTTTCATTACCATTTTTGTTTCATTGTTGGTTTTGTTCAGGGCCACGCGGCCTATACCGCCTCGTTTATCGTGTCATCTTCACTGGGTACCAGGTAGCTGATTAATATCTCCAGCTGGTGCCATCACAGCTAATCTAAACATAGTCACTAGCCTACCGCCGTTTGCCTGGGAGGCACGGTAGTTTTCTACAACTAAATACCTTTGTTATCGTTATATAATAGACATCGCTGTGTATCCTTATTTACAAATACGTACATGTTAGCTGACCTCCGATTTGTCATTTTGTTTAATAATATCTGCAAATTGTCTCTGTCTTTCATAGAATATGTACTTTTGTATGACTGTGAAGCGTGGGCAATGAGCAGACAAAATGAAAAACATCAGTGAAGATGTGGTGAAAATATACATACCATGCCCAGATAGAACAACAAATTACCAGGTCCCACTAGAAACAAAGGGAAAACAAAAACAGTATCTACAACATACTCTTTTCCACTCTTAATGTTTAAGTTTGAGTGAAATATGTCTTTTGCAGCGTGTGACATGAGGAAATTTGTCCTTTAAAATCACCTTGAATATATATCTTCATATATAAATATGCTATGAACACATATTTTGAAGCCGCAAATTTGACTTCAGGCATTATACTAATTGTTGAATGAGACATGAACGCCAAGGATGAACTACGTGGGCACCCGTTAATGAGTGTTTGTTGTTTATTAGTAGTTGTTTTATTCGTTTTTCTTGTTTCCGATCGGTACAGCAGTATTGATTTCACCTTAAAGCTAAATATGCATATACTATGCAGAATGCTTCTGCTAAATATGTTCACAGGAACTGACATTACCATACTTATAAGCTTTTCTCACGCCGGTAGATCTCCGTTTTTTCGTCGTTTTATTAAATATTTCTAGTCAAATGTCTTCATTTAATTTCTGTAATAAAATGTCTTCATCTAATTTAACTTGTGAACTGTCTTCATATAATTTATGTAATCAACAGACACTGCGCAGGATCTGCAATATTTAGTAGAGGCGGTTGTTGCACCCGGTGAACAACTAGGGTTAGAATTAAATTATAAAACGACACGGGTTATGATTGTCACTATGAAGAACGAAATACCACTATGTAATATACATGTAAATGGGAATATTCTGAAACAAGTGAGTAGATACAAGTATCTCGGAACAGTCATAACAACTGATGGGAGATGCCTTGAAGAGATTAGCACAAGAATCGCCGTGGCGAAGATAACCTTTTGCAAGCTGAAAAACGTATTGACCAGTAAAAAGATGGCAATTGCTACGAGAAAAAGAGTGTTGAACCTGTACTTTTGTATTAATGTGAAGACAATGAGCAGTCCCGCTGAATCTGCTGGCTGTGGAACTGACGTTTCTGAGGAGAATGCAAAGCGACACATCGTGATTCGCTTCTCTGGCGCCTATGTTGGGTATAGTTAGCGACCAGGGGCGTTATTCGAACCGTCAGTGACACCACCTAGCTCAGTTAAATAATCGGCCACTGCCACACTATCCCACCAAACAGTAGGACTCGAACCTGTCTAGCGATATGGCGGCAACTAGACACCACTGTTATACATTTACGGCTTAGTATACACTTAAAAAGAGCCGCCTAGGGTGGACATCCTTATCGAACCGCGGCGTGAATCGACTCTCAAACGATACCTACGGCACCACCTAGCCCCGTTACACACTCGACCACTGCCACACTACCCCACCACACAGTAGGATCGACCCTGCCGCATGGTAGGGGACCCACTAGACACCCCAGTTACACATTGGTGATATCCTACTATGACCAACTACACACCCCCTATGGCAACTAGGTACACCCATACAGTGGCTAAGTGGTAACCTTACCAACGAAAAAGCATTGAGATTCGAACTCGACGCCGCAAAATGAGGGGGTCTATGGTACCAAATTAACCCATTAGACACCCCAGTTACACATTGGCGATACCCCGACACACTCTACCGAATTGGTTATCGCACCATCTGCAATGCGACTGTGGTACCAACTAGCCCCGTGTCTCAATTCATTTATCATTGTTTACATATACCGATGAGCTGATTAAAAACGCCACCTAACGCCGACAGGTGTAATTTACAAACCACATTATTTCTGGTACGGACAATATCGACTTTTTGCTGACAGATGTTCGCCGATCTTATCAAAGATATGAATACATCAACCCGAAACAGCCGGCGCAAACCAATCGATTATGCATAAATTATGTTCCCTCCTACCCTTCTTTGAGCTTACTATTTTATTCCGGCACCTCCCCGCACCTCCCGCACCTCCTTCTATTTTCTTTGTATATCTCATTGCTCATTGCTCATTAAGATGGATTTACAACATGTAGTACTACTGTCATGGCCTAGAATATATAGAGATCTAGTATTTCACACTCCACATCTTGATGTCATGGCCTAGAATATATAAAGGTCTAGTATTTCACACTTCACCTCATGATGTTAGGGCCTAGAATATATAGAGGTCTAGTATTTCACACTCCACATCATGATGTCAGGGCCTAGAATATATATAGGTCTAGTATTTCACACTCCATATCATGATGTCAGTAGAATATATAGAGGTCTAGTATTTCATACTTCACCACATGATGTTGGGCCTAGAATATATAGAGATCTAGTATTTCACACTTCACATCATGATGTCATGGCCTAGATTATATAGACATCTAGTATTTCACACTCCACATCATGATGTCAGTAGAATATATAGGGGTCTAGTATTTCACACTCCACATCATGATGTCAGGGCCTAGAATATATATAGGTCTAGTATTTCACACTCCATATCATGATGTCAGTAGAATATATAGAGGTCTAGTATTTCACACTCCACATCATGATGTCAGGGCCTAGAATATATAGAGGTCTAGTATTCCACACTCCAACAGCAGTATATGGCATCAGACTAAGGTGACCTTGTTTATAAGTGTTTTTCAATGTATTTATATTTTTTCAATATGTTTATATGTTGTTTCTATGTTCATATGTTTTATCTATTTCTATGTGTGTTTTTATTATGTGTTTGTTTTTCATAAGTGTTATATGTTGCGCCGGTCTCTCTGGCTGAGGGGTTACACGACTTTTTCCGTTATCCCGTTTATCCATGCAGGGTAACGCAGCATGCGAGAATTTGAAGCGGTTCTACCCGTGCTGGTGACTTGCGGAATAATGAGCCGGCCGCTCAGAAAGCAATGGCAAACTACTGAGCGTAATCTTGCCAATAAATCAACAATCAGCTGAAAGATGCTGATGTTGACAGCGATGTCCTGTAAAAGGATATGCGAATCTATTTTATATGTTGCAAACAAGGGAAATAAAGTATGTTTCACTGTTCAGACAGAACACAAGGGAGATAAATAATGCTGTTTCAAACATTAACATTGTAGGTTTTTGACTTCTTAAGTCAACATTAAGCTTGTATATTGGTGTAAGTCAAACAGTGAGAATAAATTAAAAATAGGCCAAGACAAGGATATGTTTTGTCACCGGATCTCTTCTCTCTCTCAAAAAAGTTTGTTGCAAATCCTTTACAGGATGTGGCAGTCAACCTCAGCATTGTTTGACTGTCTGTGATTTCTTGGCAAGTTTATCAGTAGTTTGCCATTGCTTTCTGAACGACCAGCACTCATAGGGGGGAGTATGAATTCCATTCATAACATCTTTGCCACATAGCCTGTCTCTATAGAAAAAAAGTAATACTGAGAGACATCAAACATAGAGAGGCCAGGAATATGCGGTGGAGCTTATAATATAAACAATCTATGATATGATACAGTATTAATGGTGAAAAATGCAAAAGATTTACAACTTTTGAACATTGTAGATACAGAGAGTGCACACACACAAAGGTTTCCTTGAATATGAAGACAAGAGAAACAATTTTTATATCAAAGAAAAAGGTGACACCAAAATGTGACATTACAGTATACGAGACAATTTTTTGACAATATTATAAATTAAAATACCTAGGTGCAGTTACAACATCAGATGCAAGATAATTGACAAAAAAGCTGCAATTCAGAAAAATTAAAAGTATCTTATGCAAAAAAATCATTTCATTTGAATGCAAGAAAGTGCTGAAATGTTATATGGAACCTATTTTACTTTATGGCAGTGAATAATGGAACGTGGGTGAACAAATTAGGAAGAGAATAGAGGCAATGGAGATGTGGTTCCTGAAAAGAATGTTGAAAATTCCTTGGACTGCCAGAGTAACTAACAACGACTGTCTGAAAGAGGCTAGTGAAACTAGAATATTATATACAACTATAAGAAAGAGACAAACAGCTTTCTTTAGTCTAGCAATGAGAAGGGAGGCATTTGGAGAACATCGAGATGACTGGAAAAATCGAGGGGAAGAGAGGCAGAGGCAGACAGAGAAATGATGCTGGACGGATTGGGACAGTCGCTTGGAGGAATATCGTCAGCAGGGTTGATCCAGAACACCAAAGACCGAGATCTGCAGAGAGGCATGAATGCCCATGCCAGCTGGCAGGGCTCTTGATGATGTTGATGCCAAACTTAAATAAAGTCCTGACAACTTGCCAGTTTGAATATTTACATGTAAACTTTAAAAACATTCATCTTTTCTCCTATATGACACAGCTGAAGATGAACATCGCTAAACAGGCCAAGGTTATCAAAGACCTGGTCTCGAGATTTCCTGAAGGCAGCTGATGCGACCTTACGAAACGTCATCACAGTTGTTGATGGTAGTTTGTTCTCACATGGAAGCTGGTTAGCAAGTTGGATATCAATCTGACACATCAAAATTGGTGGCTGAGTAGTTGGGTTTTCAAAATAAAATGAATCTAACAGGTAAGTTAAAGGGAGAAACAGCAAGCGGGATCTTAACATACCAGTTTGTTTCATTCCAAGTTGTGGCATCCTGCAGCAGTCAAGATCTTTCTTATCTGCCTCCCATGTTTCAACAAGTGAATCAGTACAATCATCTCGGAACAGTCATAACATCTGATAGAAGATGCCTTGAAGAGATTAGAACAAGAATCGCCATGGCGAAGGTAGCCTTTTGCAGGATGGAAAACATACTGACTAATAAAACGGTGTCATTTGCAAGGAGAAAAAGAATGTTGAAGTGTGACATAGACCCTGTACTTTTGTATAGATGTGAAGCTTGGACAATGAGCAGACAAGTTGAAAAACATATGGCCGTGTAAATTTGGTTTCTGAGGAAATTGTAAAAAATACAATTGACACACAGAAAAACCATTGACCAAGTCCTACAAGAAACAAATGTAAACCGTAAACTGATTTTGAGAAATTAGACGTAGACAGTCACAATTATTTTGACACCTTATGAGAAGAAATAAATTGGAGAACTTGGTGGCAACTGGCAATATTGAGGGGCAAAGAACAAGGGGACGGCAGAGAAGTAAATACCTAGATGGCTTGGTAACATGGCATGGTCAAGACCACAGAGCTGATCTAAGAACCTGGTGATCGTGTGAGATGGTGAAAGATAATCACCCACGCTTATCTGCATGGCACATGATGATGATGATGATGATGATGATGATGTTTGAGCTGGCGGTTGAGTGGTGAGGTTTGCAGTCTCAAATGTTAGAACTGCTGATTAAGTGATTAAATCATTAGCTTCCCATGTCAGTGCCGTTTACTGAGTGATTAAATCATTAGTCTCCCATGTCAGTGCTGTTTACGGAGTGATTAAATCATTTGTCTCTCATGTCAGTGCTGTTTACGCTGTGATTAAATCATTAATCTCCCATGTCAGTGCTGTTTACGGAGTGATTAAATCATTTGTCTCTCATGTCAGTTCTGTTTACGGAGTGATTAAATCATTAATCTCCCATGTCAGTGCTGTTTACGGAGTGATTAAATCATTAGTCTCTCATGTAAGTGCTGTTTACGGAGTGATTAAATCATTAGTCTCTCATGTCAGTGCTGTTTACGGAGTGATTAAATCATTAATCTCCCATGTCAGTGCTATATATGAAGTGATTAAATCATTAGTCTCTCATGTCAGTGCTGTTTACGGAGTGATTAAATCATTAGTCTATCATAACAGTGCTGGTGGTGGGTGTGGCTCTGTTAGCAGTCTCAAACGTTAGAATTGCTGACTGAGTGTTTAAATCAGTCAGTACTGGTAGTTGGTTAGGTTATCAGTCTCTCATTTGGGAGCTCATGACTGACCGTACAAGTCTTCATCTCCAGGCTGAGAGCTGACCGTTGCAGACTAATAAATCATCTATCCAACAAAATGCAAATAGGTTAGACAGATATTTGTCCATGTGGAGAGGACACACAGTGGAACATGCCCTCCTCTGTCAGCTGCATGAGAGGCGATACAAGCAGCTGTCCTTCAAGACTTGTGAGGGGACAGTAAGAAAGGTGAAGGACACTTGTCCCCGCCTAGAGCATGCTGGGTATATGGTGCTAGCATCATGTTTATAGATCAGTGCGGCACGTGGTGGGGTCAGTAGGTCAGTGAGGCACGTGGTGGGGTCACTAGGTCAGTGAGGCACGTGGTGGGGTCAGTAGGTCAGTGAGGCACGTGGTGGGGTCACTAGGTCAGTGAGGCACGTGGTGGGGTCACTAGGTCAGTGAGGCACGTGGTGGGGTCAGTAGGTCAATGCGGCACGTGGTGGGGTCACTAGGTCAGTGCGGCACGTGGTGGGGTCAGTAGATCAGTGCTGCACGTGGTGGGGTCAGTAGATCAGTGCGGCACGTGGTGGGGTCAGTAGATCAGTGCGGCACGTAGTGGGGTCAGTAGATCAGTGCGGCACGTGGTGGGGTCAGTAGATCAGTGCGGCACGTGGTGGGGTCAGTAGATCAGTGCGGCACGTGGTGGGGTCAGTAGATCAGTGCGGCACGTGGTGGGGTCAGTAGAACAGTGCGGCACGTGGTGGGGTCAGTAGAACAGTGCGGCACGTGGTGGGGTCAGTAGATCAGTGCGGCACGTGGTGGGGTCAGTAGATCAGTGCGGCACGTGGTGGGGTCAGTAGATCAGTGTGGCACGTGGTGGGGTCAGTAGATCAGTGCGGCACGTGGTGGGGTCAGTAGGTCAGTGCGGCACGTGGTGGGGTCAGTAGATCAGTGCGGCACGTGGTGGGGTCAGTAGATCAATGCGGCACGTGGTGGGGTCAGTAGATCAGTGCGGCACGTGGTGGGGTCAGTAGATCAGTGTGGCACGTGGTGGGGTCAGTAGATCAGTGCGGCACGTGGTGGGGTCAGTAGGTCAGTGTGGCACGTGGTGGGGTCAGTAGATCAGTGCGGCACGTGGTGGGGTCAGTAGATCAGTGCGGCACGTGGTGGGGTCAGTAGATCAGTACGGCACGTGGTGGGGTCAGTAGATCAGTGCGGCACGTGGTGGGGTCAGTAGATCAATGCGGCACGTGGTGGGGTCAGTAGGTCAGTGCGGCACGTGGTGGGGTCAGTAGAACAGTGCGGCACGTGGTGGGGTCAGTAGAACAGTGCGGCACGTGGTGGGGTCAGTAGATCAGTGCGGCACGTGGTGGGGTCAGTAGATCAGTGTGGAACGTGGTGGGGTCAGTAGATCAGTGCAGCACGTGGTGGGGTCAGTAGGTCAGTGTGGCACGTGGTGGGGTCAGTAGATCAATGCGGCACGTGGTGGGGTCAGTAGATCAGTGCGGCACTTGGTGGGGTCAGTAGACCAGTGCGGCACGTGGTGGGTTCAGTAGGTCAGTGCGGCACGTGGTGGGGTCAGTAGATCAATGCGGCACTTGGTGGGGTCTGTAGATCAGTGCGGCACGTGGTGGGGTCAGTAGATCAGTGCGGCACGTGGTGGGGTCAGTAGATCAGTGCGGCACGTGGTGGGGTCTGTAGGTCAGTGCGGCACGTGGTGGGGTCTGTAGATCAGTGCGGCACGTGGTGGGGTCAGTAGGTCAGTGTGGCACGTGGTGGGGTCAGTAGATCAATGCGGCACGTGGTGGGGTCAGTAGATCAATGCGGCACGTGGTGGGGTCAGTAGATCAGTGCGGCACGTGGTGGGGTCAGTAGATCAGTGCGGCACGTGGTGGGATCAGTAGATCAGTGCGGCACGTGGTGGGGTCAGTAGATCAGTGCGGCACGTGGTGGGGTCAGTAGATCAGTGCGGCACGTGGTGGGGTCAGTAGATCAGTGCGGCACGTGGTAGGGTCAGTAGATCAGTGCGGCACGTGGTGGGGTCAGTAGATCAGTGCGGCACGTGGTGGGGTCAGTAGATCAGTGCGGCACGTGGTGGGGTCAGTAGATCAGTGTGGCACGTGGTGGGGTCAGTAGATCAGTGTGGCACGTGGTGGGGTCAGTAGATCAGTGTGGCACGTGGTGGGGTCAGTAGATCAGTGCGGCACGTGGTGGGGTCAGTAGATCAGTGCGGCACGTGGTGGGGTCTGTAGATCAGTGCGGCACGTGGTGGGGTCAGTAGATCAGTGCGGCACGTGGTGGGGTCAGTATATCAGTGCGGCACGTGGTGGGGTCAGTAGATCTGTGCGGCACGTGGTGGGGTCAGTAGATCAGTGCGGCACGTGGTGGGGTCAGTAGGTTGGTGCGGCATGTGGTGGGGTCAGTAGATCAATCCGGCACGTGGTGGGGTCAGTAGATCAGTGCGGCACGTGGTGGGGTCAGTAGATCAGTGCGGCACGTGGTGGGGTCAGTAGGCCTTTAATTCTCACATGTCCTGGTACCCATTTAAGCTGGGTCGATCTGGAGGCTCAGCCTCAACGGGATTCACACACAGAACCTCGGAGTCAGTAGATGAGCATGTGGGGTCAGCTGTGGGGTCAGCCGATTAGCATATAGGGTCAGCCGATTAGCATGTAGGGTCAGCCGATTAGCATGTAGGGTCAGCCGATTATCATATAGGGTCAGCCGATTAGCATGTAGGGTCAGCCGATTAGCATGTAGGGTCAGCCGATTAGCATGTAGGGTCAGCCGATTAGCATGTAGGGTCAGCCGATTAGCATGTAGGGTCAGCCGATTAGCATGTAGGGTCAGCCGATTAGTATGTAGGGTCAGCAGATTAGCATGTAGGGTCAGCCGATTAGCATATAGGGTCAGACGATTAGCATGTAGGGTCAGCCGATTAGCATGTAGGGTCAGCCGATTAGCATGTAGGGTCAGCCGATTAGCATATAGGGTCAGCCGATTAGCATGTGGGGGTCAGCCGATTAGCATGTGGGTTGAACAGATTAGAATCTGGGGTCAACAGATGTGCATGGTATCGACTATACGACCGTGGCTGCCTCCACGAGAGGTATAATGACAATAGGACCACATCAACACACACTCAAGGCTCAAGTAAGCAGTGATAGTCTGTTTGACTGCTAATTGCCTGTGAAGTCAGGTCTGCAGTTATTGACACAAACAGTGCAGCAGACAAAAATATTGAATCATTGAAGTTAGAAATAAACTGCCACAGGAAGCCCATCAATACCAATCATTCGTGATTCGGTTACATTGGCAGAATGGATAAGAGCACTTGATCTTACAACTTCCGGTGTGCTGATGCCGAGGTAGCGGGTTCAACCCCTATACCGGTCAGTTGTACTAAGATGTTGACTTCTCGTCCTTGACTTGGGAACATAAAATACAAGTACCTCAGAAGTCGGAGTGGGTTCGCCTGATGGCGAGGGCCACTGGTAATAAGAAAAGCTAATCCATACTCAAAATCAGTCCAGTGACCCCCCCCCCCCCCCCCACCCCACCCCCCTGTAGTGTCAGCTACTAGAGGTTGTAGCCTGTGTGTGGACTACACTGGGGTTCAATGCCACCAAACACACAAAAGAGGAAAAAATTAATGAATCAAATACTAATTAATGAATCAAATAATAATGATTTCTTGTCTACTTTTCATACGTTTATGATGCTTGTCTTGTTGTTATTTAAGAGTAACCTTATTAGTGTATTAATGAAATAATGAATGACAGGAGAGGAAGAGAGAGAGAGAGAGAGAGAGAGAGAGAGAGAGAGAGAGAGAGAGAGAGAGAGAACAGAGAGAGAGAGAGAGAGAGAGAGAGAGAGAGAGAGAGAGAGAGAGAGAGAGAGAGAGAGAGATAAGAAGTGAAGAATGTTAGATGTGACTGCATGCCAAATATGTAACTTCTTTGAAATAAAGTTTGTTTGTTTGTTGATCTGATGATTATTCTTCACTGAATGTTGCTGAGAGTTGAGGAATGGAGTAGTCATGAGGAAAACAGCAAGTGGTCACTTCAGCATCTATGACACACATCCCAAATTTCTTTTTCGCCTCCTCTTCTTCTTCTTCCTCGTGTGAAAGGGTTCATCTTTTACATTTCAGCACTCTTTCTGACATTTAGCGAAAGGGTTCATCTTTTACATTTCAGCACTCTTTCTGACATTTAGCGAAAGTGGCTTATTGCATACATACTTTTCTTCTTATGAAATGTAGCTTCTGCTAGGCTTATCCTGGTCTTATTTCTGTCATGTATCTCCGATCTGAAGTTAAGATTTCCCCGATTTGCCCAAAGCTAACAATGCTAACATTAAAACAAAGGCTTTATTCATAATGTCTTTCGTTTATTGGTAAATATTACGATGCTGAAACCATCACTCCATAAATTGGGAGGAAACAACAGATGGATGCGTCATCAGTCTAGTATGTTGGTATAATCTAACTAGGTCTTCGTATCTGAAATGGCTGCTCCTAATGTTTCATTTTCCATCTCCTGTTTAGGAAAACAAAGAAATTAACGTGGAACCAACAACCTGGTAGAAACAATTTAGTGTATAAAGAAAGGCGTCGAACAAGGTTGTGTAATGTCTCCTGATTTGTACACTGAAAATACGAGGGACGTTCAGAAAGTAATGCAGCACTTTGTTATTTTCAGGAGCTGTTTATTCAAACAGCATGAAATTTCTACACAACATACATGGATATATCATGTAAACATCGGTATTATTCAACGTAATCCCCATCAGCTTTATGCCAGCGTGAAACAAGTGCCTGTATTTCTTGCCCGAACCAGATTTTGTTTTACCCATGTAGCCATTTCTTCGCTGCATGAATCACTTCAGTATCTTCAGACCTTGTCCACGGAGGACATCTTTAAGTGGACCAAACAAATGGAAATCAGAGGGTCCCAAACCGGGACAATAGGGTGGATGGGGTAGTACAGTGTGGTGACTGCTTCCTGTGTTGCCAGACGTGTGTTAAGACGCCCTGTCGTGAAGGAGAAGCAGGTCTGTTGGATTCTTGAACAGCCAAACTCTACGAAAACGTTGATTGAGTTTTGTCAATGTCATAATGTAAGTTTGCGAACTGATTATCTCTCCTCTTGGCATACCATCCACAAGAATCACACCTTCACTGACCCAAAATACAGTGATCATGACCTTTCCAGCTGAAGGAGTTGTCTTGAATTTCTTTCTTCGTGGTGATGGCGGATAACGCCACTCAAGTGACTGTCTTTTTGTCTCCAGTTCAAGATCATATGCCCAGGTTTCATCATTTGTAATGATTTTAGCCAAAAAGTTTACTCCATCAGCATTGAAACCTTCCAACAATTCAAAAGAAATTGCTTTCTTTTGCAATCAGTGGTCATTTGTGAGAGTTCGAGAAACCCATCTTGCGCAAACCTGAGAAAATTTGAAATATAACTGCATTTGCATTACCATTGCTGACTGACAGCTGTAAGGCCAATTGCTGAGTAATGTTTCGCCTATCATTAAGAATAATGACCTCATCGCATTTCAACATTTCTGCGTTGGTGGCTGTGGCAGGAAGTCCACAGCGCGGCCGATCAAGCTGCTCCGTATCTTCACTTCCTGATTCTTTGATGCTCTGAACCCAGCGACTGACTGTACCCATGTCGACTGCAAAACTTCCATATACATCCACATACATGCTTGTGAATGTCAACAACAGTTTTCTCCTCTGCAACGAGAAATTTTACCACAATTTGCTGTTTATAACGTAAGTTGCTAACACGCTCCAATTCAATGGTTTAGGGCAGTCATATTACTTGGCCGGTTGGGTTGCAATTTAGGACACACAATCGGCACACGCCATATTTGAAGTGTGCAAAATTGGCCTTAGTTTAAGTAATAGAAAGACAGAAGTCATGATGATATCAAAGAAACAGATTGTGACATGTAAAAAAATGACTTTAATTTGGGACAAGTGCAGCAATTAAGATATCTAGGTACAAGGATAATATCAGATGGAAGATGCATCACAGAGATAAAGAACAGAACAGGGTAAGCAAAAAAATGCATTCTATCAAATGAAGAACATTTTGTGCAATAAGGCATTGTCCATGAAAGTAAGAAAAAGCATGTTACATAGAACCAATTTTAACGTACGGCTGCGAATCATGTTAATTAATAAACATACGAAAAAGTCAACGGATGCCGTGGAGATGTGGTTTTATAGAATGCTGAAAATCGGACAGCCAAATTAGCACCCCTGGACAATTTGAGGGCGACTAAGTCGCAAAGATAACTTATCACAAGAAGCGGTCATCATTTTATGGCAAAATTATGAGAAAGAAGCGGTCATCATTTTATGGCACAGTTATGAGAAGACAAAAACTGGAACATGTTGTGACAACCGGAAATATTGTAGAAAATGAGATAGAAGAAGACAGCATAAGACAATTCGTGATAGTCTTGTGTCATGGCACGGAAGGGAGTTAACACATGACTTGATCCATGCCGTCGGAGATCGCAATTTGTGGAGAGGGATCATCACCCACACCAGCCGGCAAGGAACTGAATGATGATGATGAAGTATATCATCTTTCTTCCTGACCATGTCTTGCCATAGTTATCTGTTGGTGCTGCACACTTTAATGTGTTTAATCCTCTGTCTGTCCTCATTGATATATCTGTGTATGACTGTTTCATCAACGAAGTATGGTTTACCGTTTCTTTTTGTGACAATATTTCGCACTCATGTGCATACTAATTATAATTATCCTCATCATAAAAGAAAACAAGGGGGTTAAAAGGCCCAAGGATCGAATTGCACCGAGTTTGATCCCATCTAGTTGATCTCTATCCAGAGACCGGCTAACTGGCTTCTGAAAGAGACGCGCACATCAGTTTCCGTGGTTTCCGTGACGACCCGTAGGGATCCCTGAAAAAAAAACAAAAAACAGCCACTTATTAATCCGATGAAGGGGTCCGGAAACAAACCCACGGTTTTCTGATCGCGAGGAGGACTGCTGAACCAACTGGCCACGGAACCCCCCCCCCCCCCCCCGGGCCTTCTCCCCACCCCCACTCATTATTATCTCCCACCCAGGTGACGCTTGGCACTTTCATTTCTCTCTACATATTTCAGCCCTTGAATTCTCACATGCCACCGTCTCTAACCGTCCAGCATAATTTCTCTTTCTCCGATTGCTCTTCTACCACCGATCTTTCCTGTTGCCACATTTTTCAAATAAATCTCTTCTCATTATATGACCAAATAATGTTGCCCTAATAATAATAATAATAATAATAATAATAATAATAATAATAATAATAATAATAATAATAATAATAATAATAATAATAATAATAATTAACTATCACTTGTGCCGTCATGCATCGTGACAAGGAGTGGGTGACGTTCCATGACACTGGATAGTCTCATTCGTGTGACTGTATCATGTCTTTGATTTCGTCAATACATTTTCTTCTCGGGCGTGTTCTTGCTTTTGTCTCAGATATTCTTTGATGTAGCGACTGTGCTTGTAGTCGATGGTGTTGTAAGAGGCAGAGTCAGTGAGGCCAGTTGGGTAGAGTTAATAATAATATTATATGACATGTTCTGGAGTTTGCTTGATTGAGTGCTCCATATTTGTAAGAGGCAGAGTCAGTGAGGCCATTTGGGTAGAGTTAATAATAATATTAATAATAGTGATTTATTTTCGTTCGCTCGGTTTGAACTCAAGCATAGTCTACACCTGTGGCTACAGGGTGTAGTTTTAATGACTGTGCAGTGTTTGAAAATATTGCCGGTCCAAGTTTTGTATTTACCTATTATGTTGCATGAACTTTACAGAGGGTGAATACAAAACCTGGACCGGCAATATTTTCAAACACTGCAGCGTCATTAAAAATACATCCTATACTATTACTAGCAGTTGCCACTGCTAGTGGGTGCACTGGACTGATGTTTGTGTGTGTATTATCTTTACCTATAACCAGTTGCCCCCGCCATTAATCGTTGTATGTAATATAATGCGATAATACCCCCGATGTGGTGAAGGAATTACGATGGTATTTCGCAATCTCGTATACCACGTTCGAAACCCAGCTGTTGATCAATTGGAAGGAGACTGTATTGCGCTGGTTTTCATACAATGGTATGACTGCCGGTTGTTTAGAAAGCGAGAGCAAACTACCGAAAGTAAACTAGCCAATAAATCACTGTCAAAAATACCAGGGTTGGCTGCGTTGTCCTGTAAAGGATATGGAACTAACTAGGAGATCACGAAGCTTGGAATTATAAAAGGTTAACTCACAATGACATGTCGTCAACTCTGCAGTCACGTGGGTTAGACTTTTGGTGTTCGGGTTGATGTTTAGTCCCGTACAGAAGCAGCGTGACTTTGTTTAGTTTTCCGTGGTAGATGTGTGCAGACCGGGATATATTCTGGGGACATGTTAGGGGGAAACACATCGTGATGAGCATGTGGTTTGTCAAATATAACGGTGACCGTAAGTAGATGTGTTGTGGAGATGGGAAACACATTGTAGTGATCATGTGGTTTGTCAAATATAACGGTGACCGTAAGCAGATGTGTTGTGGAGATTGGAAACACATCGTGATGAGTATGTGATTTGTCAAATATAACGGTGGTCATAAGTAGATGTGTTGTGGAAATGGGAAACACACTGTAATGTGGTTTGTCAAATATAACGGTGACCGTTAGTAGATGTGTTGTGGAGATGGGAAACACATCGTGATGAGCATGTGGTTTGTCAAATATAACGGTGACCGTAAGTAGATGTGTTGTGGAGATTGGAAACACATTGTAATGAGTTTGTGATTAGTCAAATATATCGGTGATCATAAGTAGATGTGTTGTGGAAATGGGAAACACATTGTAATGTGCATGTGATTTGTCAAATTTAACGATGATAATAAGTAGATGTGTTGTGGAGATTGGAAACACATTGTAATGTGATTTGTCAAATATAACGGTGATCATAAGTAGATGTGTTGTGGAGGTGGGAAACACATCGTGATGAGCATGTGAGTTGTCAGCGTAACGGTGAACAAATGAAGATCGTAAACGGATTAGAGTCATTAGACGTAGATAGTCAAATTTTTTTTTTTGGGTACGTTAAGAGAAGAAATGAATTGGAAAACTTGGGGACACTGGCAAGATCAAAGGAAAGAGACCAAGGGGAAGACCGAGAAGCAAATACCTGGATGACTTGGCCACGTGGCATGGTCGAGACAGAAACACGGAGCTGATCCACGACTCTGGTGATCGAGTGAGATGGCAAAACATGACCGCCCACGCTTATCGGCATTGCACGTGATGGATGGATGGATGACCATAAGTAGATGTGTTGTGGAGATGGGAAACACATTGTAATGAGTATGTGATTGGTAAAATATAACGGTGGTCATAAGTAGATGAGATGTGGAGGTGGGAAAGAGTATGGATTTAATGTACAGGATGTTTGTAAAGTCTCACTACACTTTGTATGTAGAACACATTTGATGACGTCAGTAAAAATATGCTCCAAAGCCCACCGTGAAGCAATATGCAGTGAATTGCTGTCGTCTGCTGGAGTAAGTCTATGGGGTTTCTTGAAAGGAAATGCTTACAAAAATGATGTACATACAACTGAGGACCTGAAAGAAGCAATTAGAATTACCATTCAAGAAATAACAACAGACACGTTGCAGAAGGTATTTGACAATATTAAGCAACGTGTAATAGTAGTGACTGACTGACTGACTGACTGACTGACTGGCTGACTGACTGATTGACTGACTGACTGACTGATTGACTGACTGACTGACTGAGCAACATGTAAGGTCATGTCTTGAAGCCCATGGTGGACATTTCCAACACCTGTTATAATGGTACTTTCCAGCTCCCCCCCCCCCCCCCCCCAAAAAAAAAAAAAAACAGCGTTAGACCATAGCAGTGACTATTGTAACTAATGTAATGCATTTTTAGCACATTTTCCATGACATCATCAGATTTGGTCTATATACAAAGTGTAGTGAGACTTTACAAACAGCCTGTATAACCATCAACATGTGCCCTGAATACTGGCGTCAGCGATCATGTCTCTCCTTCCATCTCGGTCCATGATGTTCTGGATCAACTCTGTTGACATTTTATTAAAGTTTGCTTTGAGCTTGAGTGTAGTCCTCACTGGACTGATTTCTGTTTGTGGGCTAGCTTGTCCTATTACCAGTGTCCCTCGCCACCAGGCGAACCCACTCCGACTTCAGAGTTACATGTAATTTAAGCCATAATTGAAGGACGAGAAGTCAACATTTTAGTCAGCAGGCCAATGAAGAGGTTGAACCAATCAACCAACCAATCAACCAACCAACCAGTCAATCAACAAACCAACCAGCCAATCAAATAGCCAATAAAACAATATACACAAGCGTAAACACACAGGGGTCATGCTAGTGGGGTGGTCTGTTTACTCCTATAAGAACAAAACGATCGTGGGATCGATCCCCAGTGGAGGCAAGATAGTAATTTATCCCACGAGTATAGCTTTGGGGTCGACCCAGCTTCATAGCCTATGTACCATAGTCATGGGAGAGGCAACAATAGACTACTTACTACTTTACATTTCTTTGTTGACTAATTGAACAACTATGTACTATCCGGAATATGTCTGGTAACATACACACAGGCTTAACTACTTACTGCACCACACACAAACAATTGCTTGGATCCACTCAAAGTCAGTGTGGCTTCTCACTGGGGATTCGAACCCAAGACGAACCTCATCGTAGGCGGATAATGTAACAATCTGCACGGGGCATGTTGGTTAAAGCTTAGGCTTGACAGCTGGTCAGTGGCTGGACTCGACTTACCCTGTCTGCAACTCGAAGTGTCCAGGTGCCCTGAGGTCGCTCGCCCCAGTTGTGTGTGCTAATCCAGGGCCAATATCGTACCTCTTTTGTGCTCACATCCAGTAGGCGTTCTAACATCAGAGGCGTTACAGTACCTACATAGAATATATTATTCTACAATATTCAAGTGCTTACGGTACATGTCCAGACAAGAGGCGAGAACTCTTAGATAAGAGACGAGAGTGTCTAGACAAGAGAAAAGAATGTCTAGATGAGAGAAGAGCACTTGTAGGCAAGAGAAGAGAGTGTCTTGACAAGAGAAAAGAATGCCTAGATGAGAGAAGAGAACTTGTAGGCAAGAGAAGAGAGCGTCAGGACAATAGAAGAGACTGTTAAGTCAAGAGAAAACACTGTTTTGACAAGAGAAGAGACTGTTTTGACAAGAGAAAACACTGCTTAGACAAGAGAAGAGACCATTTAGACCAGAGAAAACACTGTTTAGACAGGAGAAAAGACCGTATAGACAAGGCAAGAATGCGTCAGGACAAGAGAAGAGACTGTTAAGTCAAGAGAAAACACTGTTTTGACAAGAGAGGAGACTGTTTTGACAAGAGAAAACACTGCTTAGACAAGAGAAGAGATCATTTAGACCAGAGAAAACACTGTTTAGACAGGAGAAAAGACCGTATAGACAAGGCAAGAATGCGTCAGGACAAGAGAAGAGACTGTTAAGTCAAAAGAAAACACTGTTTTGACAAGAGAAAACACTGCTTAGACAAGAGAAGAGACCATTTAGACCAGAGAAAACACTGTTTAGACAGGAGAAAAGACCGTTTAGACAAGGCAAGAGAGCGTCAGGACAAGATAAGAGACTATTTTGACAAGAGAAGAGACTGTTTTGACAAGAGAAAATACTGTTTAGACAAGAGAAAAGACCGTTTAGACAAAGTAAGAGAGCGTATGGAGAAGAGACGAGACTGTTCTGACAAAAGAAGTGTCCGTTTAGACAAGAGAAAACACTGTTTAGACAAGAGAAAAGACCGTTTAGACAAAGAAAGAGAGCGTATGGAGAAGAAAAGAGACTTTTGACAAGGGCAGAGTCCGTTCAGACAAGAGAAGCACTTTTTAGACAAAAGAAGAGATCGCTTGGACAAGTGAAAACACTGTTAGACAAGAGAAGAGACCGTTTAGACAAGGCAAGAGAACGTCTGGACAAGAGAAGAAACTGTTTTGACAAGGAATAGACCGTTTAGACAAGAGAAAACACTGTTTAGACAAGAGAAAATACTGTTTAGACAAGAGAAAACACTATTTAGACAAGCGAAGAGACCGTTTAGACAAAGCAAGAGAGCGCCTGGACAAGAGAAGAGACTGTTCTGACAAAAGAAGTGTCCGTTTAGACAAGAGAAAACACTGTTTAGATAAGAGAAAAGACCGTTTAGACAAAGAAAGAGAGCGCATGGAGAAGAGAAGAGACTTTTGACAAGGGCAGAGTCCGTTCAGACAAGAGAAGCACTTTTTAGACAAAAGAAGAGATCGCTTGGACAAGTGAAAACACTGTTAGACAAGAGAAGAGACCGTTTAGACAAGGCAAGAAAACGTCTGGACAAGAGAAGAAATTGTTTTGACAAGGAAGAGACCGTTTAGACAAAAGAAAACACTGTTTAGACAAAAGAAGGAACCATTTAGAAGAGAGCACCCAGACAACGATGTGACAACCAGGAGATTGCGTCACTTAGAGACATTTCTTCCTTCGCTGCTCTTTCTAAACCACGTCACGTTTAATATGGCCAAAGTACTTCAGATAGAACCTCGAATATTGTATGGATGTCCCGCAGAAGTCGGATGTGTCGGCCTAACGGCGCAAGAACGCAGCTCTGCTGTAAACAGGCACAACGCAATTACGTCCGAAAAAGAAAAAAGAAAAAAACTCCGGATGAACGCAGAAAAAGAAGAAGTATGAGTGTGAAGCGTGGAAAAGGAGCAAGCAAGCTGAGAAACATCTAATGGCAATGGAAATGTGGTTTCTGGGGAAAATGCAAAAAAATACTATGATCAGAGAACAAAAAACCAATGACAAAGTCCTACGAGAAAAGAATGAAAACAGTAAACTGATTTGAGAAATTAGATGCAGACAGTAAACATTTTTTGGCCACGTTATGAGAAGTAAACAGAAAAACTGTGTGACAACTGGAAATATAGAGAGAGGAAAGAACAACGGCAAGGCAGAGAAGTAAATATATGGTCGACTTAGCCACATGGCATGGTGGAGACAAGAACACAGAGCTTATCCACGTCTCTGGTGATCGTGTGAGATGGCGGAACAGGACCGCCCATGCTTATATTGGTATGACCTATGACCTATGACCTATGATGATTATTTGTTCAGTTCCTGAGACATGCAGCTCTTGATGTTGTTGTTGGGCACAGAAGTCAACAATTTTTTGCGGCCACGTGTACAATAACACCCCCCCCCCCCCCCCAAAAAAAAAAAAAAAACACACACACACACGCAAAAACACAACAACAACAACAACAACAACAACAACAACAACAACAACTGACCCATAGGAGACTTCAGCTCAGCGTAAACATTCCCCCTCCGCTGATGCTCAACACTGACAACCACCACCACATGTTCCAGGAAGTTTATCTCATTTGTCTGACCTGCGCACGCGTCAGTCTTAAACTCCACCATCACTGACTGGCCGGTCTGGAACAAGCTGAAAATTGTCAGGCAAACAATTATTAATTTAAGATAGGAAAATATGTTTGCCTCCTTGGCAGAATCAATAAAAATCATCTTCATGCGCTAAACCGACCCGTACAGGCGACCATTTTTCCTCGTAAACATTCGTCCTATGCGTTCTTGTTATGTTCGACCTGTCGATATGTCTGCCGTAAAACTGTGAAAACACAGTCTGCATTCTCTCAAAAGTAGATTAGGCTAACTTCTGTATGCTAACTTCTGGAAGTAGGCTAACTTCTTTAGGCTAACTTCTGGAAGTTTTCAGGCTTCACAGTCAACCCACACTAGGTGATTCCGCAGTATGTATCATCATCATCATCATCATCATCATCATCATCATCATCATCATCATCATCATCATCATCATCATCATCAAGCCTCTTGGCAACTGGCGCTGGCGATCATGCATTTCCCCACCTTTCCAATATAATTATAACATCTATGGGAAATCACTACAGGAAATCATTACTAGAAATCTCTGCTAGAAATCATTACTAAAAGTATCTACTAGAAATCTCTACCAGAAATCGTTACTAGAAATCTCTACTATAAATTTTTACTAGAAATCACAACTAGAAATATGTACTAGAAACCATTACTAGAAATCTCTACTAGAAAGCTCTACAAGAAAGCTCTACAAGAAATCACAACTAGAAATCATAACTAGAAATATCAAGTAGAAATATCTTCTAAACATCACAATTAGAAATCTCTACTAGAAATCACAACTAGAAATCACAACTAGAAATCACAACTAGAAATCACAACTAGAAATCACAACTAGAAATCACAACTAGAAATCATTAGAATCTGCACACAAGGCTAACAGAGACGACATATACAGAAGCAAGAGAAACAGCTGTTCTGCACACAAGGCTAACAGAGACGACCTGCAGAAGCAAGAGAAACAGTTTTTTCTACACATAAGGCTCAGTGTTGCTATTTTGACGCTTTTCGCACTAAATTTAGTGCATTTTGAAGTCATTTAGTGCCCAAATTTTGCATTTTGCGCGGCCGCGAGAATTTGATGCTTCACAATTTTTTGGGGTGCTTTTTTGGGGTGGGTAAAAATTACTGTAAAAATCATTTTGGGAACACTAAAAAGCCGAATTTGAACAGATGCGAGGGAGTACAACAGTCTTAGTACATTAATGCCCAATATTCACGTAATTTAACTCCCTTTAATACGATTCAGTTGAAGTGAGTGACACGTGCAGGCAATACGCAATGCGTTAAAAGATTGTTTAAACAAGAATGGGCTTGAGTTGCAAAGGCTTGTTGCATTCGGCACTGACAATGCATCTGTCATGACAGGTGTAAACAATGGAGTATATACAACACTAAAATCCGAAGCTCCTCATCTGGTACTAGTTAGGTGTGTATGTCATTCCCTTCAGCTGGCAGTGCCACATTTATGTAAAACAATTGGCACTCAATGGGTGATGTGGTCAATAGCGCACACTTCGTATTTACTTTCCGGAACATGTCATGATGCTTAGTTTCGGCTGAGTCAACCCGGGAGCATTTGTAGGGACTCAATTACATGATCTACTGGCTAACCATTCGCTATGCTCTCGACGGCCTGTGCACTTGGTAAACGAAATGTAAGGGGAAACAAATACCTCTTTTTCACGGAACATAATAGTCATTTTATTGGTTGCAAGGGACATAACTCGCAAACGTTTTTCTAAAGAAGCAATTCGTTACATTAATTGTTAAATGTTTAATATAATGACACCACCTATACACAGTTAACACAAAATTTGACATCCTAAAGTTTGAAATACTTTTACTGCTAAAAATAATAAAATGTGGTTGTTAATGCAATATATACAATGTATCAACACTGCAAACTCCGTGCACGATGTTATCGATGTCTCCAATGGACGTGATGACATTGTAACTTTGGTTTCTCTTCACAACGTATAAACACTGCATGTCATTGCATTGTCTTTGCAAATATCAAGTACTGAGAGAACAGCAAAAATAAATAAACAAATACTACAGTGTCAGCTTTGTAGACGGAACGTCCAAGAATCAGAAGAGCACATCTATTACGAATGCGACACAATTATGCCTCCTACAAAACATCCTAAACACTCATACGAAACAAAGAACAGATGTTTACAAAGCAATAATGATAAATTCCATTCCTTACTCCACACAAGACATCCACACAAAGCTACTTGTGCTATTGGCAGAGTACAGAAATATTATATGGACATTAAGAAACAAAGCACTATACAATTACAGAACAATCAACAAAGAAATTGTCCAACAACTTTATCAACAAAAAGTCGCAAACGTTCTAATCTTAGCCCCACAAGCGCAAATCTCGTAAAAAATTTGGCTGAAGACAGCACATATTACAGAAAAAGCAAATAACTTGTTTTAAACCAAAGATACCACAACTGTAAATGTGTTTATTGACGGTATTAATAATCTTACAATTATTATTATTATTATTATTATTATTATTATTAAAAATACTATTATTATTACTGCTACTATTATTATTAATTTTCCCATTATTATATTTGAATGTGCAACATGAAATATATTGTGGATGGGTGTCTGTGCCGTTGGCAGTAACATATGTATGCGTCTGTGTGTGGATGCAGGTGTGTGTGCGTGTGGGTGTGTGGTGCGTGAATTTGCACGCGCATGTGTATGAGTGTGTGTGTATGTGTTTGTGTGCGTGTGCGCGCGCGCGTGCGTGTAGCAGCCTTTAAACCAAGGCGATATCTCAAGTATTAAAATGATGCTATATGGTAATGATATGTTTCAAAAGAAAAATATGCACCACCATGTATAAACAAATTGAATGAGCCCTTTAAGTACCCAGTAAGCTAAGGTGGCTTTTAGTGGCCAGGTTTTAAGTCCTTTCCATTGTATATGAAACCCAGACACTATCACAACGTTGAACCAATTATCTCCCTGGGGACAGGCCATGGACTCTAAATGCTAGCAGTAAATCCCTGATTCTTGTCCCCCAAACAAAAGGTATCATGGACTAGAGCGTCACCCTGTAATTTGTCATCAGGCAACAACACCAACGGCCTCTGAGCACCTATGGACATGTCCGGAGTGCAACGAAGATACCCCAACTGATAACTAACTAACTAACTAACTAACTAACTAACCAACGGCCTTTACCTCGGTAGCTAAGTGACCCAGAAATTACAAAGAAGCCACATTTTAATGGAAATGATAGTTTAAAGTTTATTGTCCAAGCGCGGAGCAGTTAATGTACTGCGGTCTCCAGAAAGCACGAGATTGTGTGTGTGTGTGTGTGTGTGTGTGTGTGAGTGAGAGAGAGAGAGAGAGAGAGAGAGAGAGAGAGAGAGAGAGAGAGAGAGAGAGAGAGAGGAGAGAGAGAGAGAAAGAGAGAGAGACAGAGACAGAGAGAGAAAGGGAGAGATGGACAGATGTTACATGCATTCCGCTTGTGAAAGTGGAAGTTAAGCATATGCAAGGAATGTGTATCTACATGCACTATGCCATAAATGACATATTATCATAACTGTATATATGTATGTATTTTTTTTATTCACAATGTCACACTTAACACTAACAAACGGCAACGCTCTGTAATATACACAAACAAAAGAAACACACATTACACCTTGTAAATATACATTGCGTTTTATGAAATAAAGTTTTTTTTTTTTTTAAACCATGTTAAACATTTAAAAAAATAAATTAAAAAAAAACAAAGTTGCATGGTTTGTGCGTGCGAGATTGTCTCAAACGGTCATATGAAAACTGACTTCAAAAATATGTTCCGTCATGTTAAATGATTAAAAAAATAGTACAAGTATACAAATAAATTATTAATGATCTTTACCCCCCCCAAAAAAAAAGTCGTTGCATAATTACTGCATGTACCCGCAAGGGATAGCACATCCTATATGCAAGCACTGTTGCCAATTTGACGCTTTTCGCACTAAATTTAGTGCTTTTTCAAGTCATTTAGTGCCCAAATTTTGCATTTTGCGCGGCCGCGCGAATTTGGTGCTTCACAATTGTTTTGGGTGTTTTTTTTTTTTTTTTTTTTTTTTTTTTTTTGGCGGGGGGGGGGGGGGGGGGGGTAAAAATTACTTTAAAAATCATTTTGGGAACACTAAAAAGCCGAATTTGAACTGAAGCGAGGGAGTAAAACAGTCTTAGTACATTAATGCCCAATATTCACGTAATTTAACTCCCTTTAATACGATTCAGTTAAATTGAGTGACAGGTGCAGGCAATACGCAATGCGTTAAAAGATTGTTTAAACAAGAATGGGCTTGAGTTGCTAAGACTTGTTGCACTCGGCATTGACAATGCATCTGTCATGACAGGTGTAAACAATGGAGTATATACAAAATTAAAATCCGAAGTTCCTCATCTAGTACTAGTTAGGTGTGTATGTCATTCCCTTCAGCTGGCAGTGTCACAGGCTGCAGCTGCTTGTCTGCCCAGGAACATCGAGTTCATGATTAGAGAAACATATAACTGGGTTTCTCACTCAAGTCTTCGTCAAGCAAAGTACAGGGAGCTTTTTGCTTCAATAAATGATGGACAATATCCGCTGAAGTTTGTTCAATTAAGCCAGACACGATAGATGTCCATTCAATCTGCCATTGTCAGAATATTGCAGCAGTGGGTCGAGCTCAGAACTCATTTTGATATAGCAAGACTCAGCGAGCACTGTTATACAACAGAACGTCTACATTCTATGTTTAGCGACATGAAAAACTATGTGTATCTCATATTTCTCAAGCATATTCTCGGAGAAGTTCAAAGTGTGAATAAGAAATTCGAAGCAGATATACAGGATCCAACAAAACTACTCAGCGATCTTGTCCAGCTCATTGATTCTATCAGTTCAAAGATTGCTATTCCTGGGGGGGGGGGGGGGGGGGGGAGAGAGATAACAGAAAGTGATGCTATTCAAGATTATTTAGATCCTAATCCCAATCTAGGTTATGAGTTTGAGAAAGAAATAGCAGGCTACCAGGTTCCTGATAAGAAAGAAATTTGTGGAAGGTGCATCAAGTTTTTAATAGAGCTGTTGACATAGAGCGTTTACGTTTGCCCAATAACGTTCTTGTGTTGCAGTCCATGTCACGTCTTAGTGGAAGTGAATGTCTACAGCCAATGAAGCCCTGTATATTGTATCTTGCTAAAATGTTTGTAGAAGATACGGCTACCCTCACCCGCATCGAT
>OY992878.1:165133717-165191217 GCA_963921405.1 Cepaea hortensis
GTAGTAGTAGTAGTAGTAGTAGTAGTAGTAGTAGTAGTAGTAATTGTAGTAGTAGTAGTAGTAGTATTAGTAGTAGTAGTAGTAGTAGTAGTAGTAGTAGTAGTAGTTGTTGTTGTAGCAGCAGCAGCAGTAGTAGTAGTAGTAGTTGTAGTAGTAGTAGTAGTAGTAGTAGTAGTAGTAGTAGTAGTAGTAGTAGTAGTAGTAGTAGTTGTTGTTGTTGTTGTTGTAGCAGCAGCAGCAGTAGTAGTAGTAGTAGTTGTAGTAGTAGTAGTAGTACAAGTAGTAGTAGAAGTAGTAGTAGTAGTAGTAGTAGTAGTAGTAGTAGTAGTAGTAGTAGTAGTGTTGTTGTTGTTGTTGTTGTTGTAGCAGCAGCAGCAGCAGCAGTAGTAGTAGATAGTAGTAAGTAGTAGTAGTAGTAGTAGTAGTAGTAGTAGTAGTAGTAGTAGTAGTAGTAGTAGTAGTAGTAGTTGTTGTTGTGTTGTTGTTGTTGTTGTTGTTGTTGTTGTTGTAGCAGTAATAGGTGTGTAGATACTCTAGAGTTCAAAATGGACGAAGGAAACAAGAATCATGGGATAGCGATGAATTATTTATGGGAGAAAGTCATATATATTTCATTGGACCTAGGTGACTTATTTACACATTACTGTTTCTTATTTCTTGCATTATTTGTCCATCGTAGCCAAAGAGCAAATGAACGAACGAATACACTTTATTTTCAAAGGGTTAAGATTGGGCACGCAGGCCCGTCTGCCATTCTGCCCTTCTTATCTCTCTTCTTCTTCTTCTTCTTCTTCTTCTTCTTCTTCTTCTTCTTCTTCTTCTTCTTTCTTCTTCTTCTTCTTCTTCTTCTTCTTCTTCTTCTTCTTCTTCTTCTTATTATTATTATTATTATTATTATTATTATTATTATTATTATTATTATTATTATTATTATTATTATTTTCATTTGTACATCACTTATGAAGTTAATCTTAGACAACAGCGACATCAACAGAACAATATGCACTAACACGTATGGGAAATATGCTTGCTTGCTTGTGTTCGTTGGCTATGAACTCCAACGCGAAGTCCTGTATGTCGGATGAAGGCATTCTGTTGTCCAACATCTGTGTGATGTCATACAGGACCTGAGGTTTGCGTGGGTATCCGTTGTCCCATGTCTGGCTTATTGGTGTGCAGACTGGTGGTTCCTCGCCGTGCAGGCAGATACTCTCCGACTTCGGAAGAATCAGCGATCCTACCGACGTTAGCCAGAACCCCGAAGGGACCTGTTGGCCAGGACGCACAACTAGGACGTGTTAGTAGGTCTTAGCCAATAAAGAACCTGGCCCTGGTGCCTTGGAAACACATCTGCGTCCCACTGATTAGATCATTCCAAGCCCAAACATGTCTATTACCGTGAGAGCAGATGCGTGTGGACTGTCGATCATATGGAGATAGGTTGACCGTTGATTTTCCTACATCACGCCTACGTGTAATTTGCTTCATTCTTGATTGTACCACTGTTGCTAGTAAAGATTTGACGGTGCCAGTAAAGACCTGACGGCGCCAGTAAAGACTTGACGGCGCCAGTAAAATAAAGATTTGACGGCGCCAGTAAAGTAAAGATTTCACGGTGCCAGTAAAGATTTGACGACGCCTATAAAGCGAATAGCCACAATCATCCCCCAATGTCCTTTACGTCACTAAAGACAGGAAGGATGTGAGAAACCCCTGAGGAGAAACAGTGCTTCAACCGTTAGGGCAGTATATCAAGAAAACTGGAAACTGTCGCTGGTTAGCTTCACAGGAACACAATCACAAGTGCCAGAATGGGTGCTGCGGTGTTAAAACATTCATCAGTGTAAACTATCAAAACGACAATGATAAAACGACATGACAAAAATATAGAGTACAGAAATCAAATGATGTGCCACGAGTAACGTAGGTCAGCAGACAGGAAGCGACGCAGTGAAGTATTCTAAGGGAAAGACAAGTGTTAGGGGCTGGGAAAGTAAGCTAGGGCGGGAACTAATTGGTTAATGAGGGGAGAGAGGATCATCATCATCATCATCATCATCATCATCATCATCATCATCATCATCATCATCATCATGTGACATGCCATTTGACGTAGGCGTCATGTTCATTCACAGAAATCAGTCCTTTATGTTCTGGATCAACCCTGCGAAAGATATCCATTCATCCAGTATAATTTATCTCGGTCTGCATCTGCCTTGTTTTTAAACTGATCTTTCTATCGTCACGATGTTCTCCAATGCCTTTCTTTCTTCTTTTTAAATTCTGTTTGGCAATTCCTTATGGGTGCATATAGTGTTCTTATTTCATTAGCCTCTTCCAGTCAATCGTTGTTAGTTCTTCTGGCAGTCCAAGGTATTTGCAATATTCGTCTGAAGAAGCACATCTCGGTTGCCTCCGGGCTTTTCTTAATGTGTTTATTCACGCTCCAAGATTCACTTCCATACAACAAAACAGGTTCCTTATAACATTTCAGTTCTCTTCCTTACACTCAATGACAGTTACTTATTACAAATAAACTTTTTCCTTGTGTGAAATGCAGCTTTCTTTGACCTATTCTACTCTTAATCTCTGTTACGCATCTGCCATGTGCTACTATAATTCTTGCAGGGTATTTAAATGTATCAACTTGGTTAAGTATGTTCCATTCTATTGTCTGTAGTGCGATGTTCGTATATTGACCTTTCTATCTCCTTGCAGATCCACCCAGTGAGGGTGCTGCTCTCTCTAACAAGCTCAGTTTATTGTTAGAAATACTAGCCAGTGGTGACTGTCTCCCAGATGTTTACCAACAACTCGTGTGATGTTTCCTCCAGGCCCGGTGAGTGAAAGGATAGGTCAGTTGTAATTGTGATAGTCCACCATCTTCGGTAGAAGGTTGTTTATTCAGAGACAAATAAGGGCTAAAAGGCATCAGGATGGACTATATATGCATACGGGCAACAAATAACTATAATGACTATCTCTGAGACAACACATATATACCATCACTGGGACAACATATATGCATCTTGTATAAAATATACTATTGTGTGTGTTAAAATGTATAGCCAGATTTCTTTCACATTCTCAAACCAAATGTCAAAAGCTTAACAAACACATCAAGCGTTGAGTGGTACACGTGAAGAGTAGGTGGTCACACAGCGTTCGCTACCAGGCCACAAGTTAGAACTCACGAGTCGAGGTTGCGAGAACCACTACCAAGACAAGGCAACGACAACAGGCAATTGTGACAACTACTCACAACTTTTCCGTCCATAGGGTTCCCGCTGCTGTATGCCGTAGTCAATGTTGAGGGACACATCTCGGCGTACTTTGGAACACTGCCATCCTGCAGATACCAAGTCGTTTTGGACATCTTTATAACAAGAACACAAAGATATAACACAGGCACATCTTTATAGCTGGAGCAAAACCTTATAACAGAGGCTCACATTTATAACAGAGGAACATCTTTATAACTGGAGCATATCTTTATAACTGGAGCACATATTTATTACAGAGGCATATCTTTATAACTGGAACACATCTTTATAACAGAGGCTCATCTTTATAACAGAGGAACATCTTTATAACTAGAACTCATCTTTATAACTGGACCACATCTTTATAATTGGAGTACATCTTTACAACTGGATAACATCTTTACAACTGGAGCACATCTTTATAACCGAAGAACATCTTTATTATTGGAGCACATCTTTATAACCGAGGCACATCTGTATAATTGAGACACATCTTTTAAATTGAGGAACATTTTTATAACAGGAGCACATTCGTATAACTGAGGCAAATCTTTATAACTGGAGCACATATTTATAACTGAAGCACATCTTTATAACTGGAGCACATATGTATAACTGGAGCACATCTTTATAACTGGAGCACAACTTTATAACAGGAGCACGCCTTTATAACTGGAGCACATCTTTATAACAGGGGTACCTAGTTGGTGAATCATTGAGGACATCGATAAGGATCTTCTGGCTAGTCACACAGATAGCTATCTTTAGGACAACATCCATGATGTTTTACGTGAGCTGAGTAGAGTTGAGCTAAGAACCGACATCACTGCACTAAGGATATTCCCACACGCGCTGCGTCCCCTCGTTCAACAACTAGCAAAGAGTCATATTGTCAATCGTCCCAACTGCCATCTGATTGAAAGTTCTCCTGGTCTTCCCTCTCAGTTTTGAGATTTGTCCAGAACCCCCGCCGACCCCCCGCCATATCATTCTCTCAACATGCGGGTTCTCAGTCTGTTCCCCCGCGTTCTCCACCTGGTCATACAGGTTCCCGACCACCTCTTGTTATGTGAGTATAGTGTATATGTACATGTGTAAGTATGTGTGCGTGTGTTTTTTATGGTAAGAGCACAAAAATGTAATCTGATTTCCCAGGCAGATTATATAGATATTTGATGTGACAGACAATACGTCGATAGAGCATACAGAAAATAGGAAGAAAGTAAGACAGACATACAGACAAAGAAAAACACAAACTGGTAGAAAATATGCAGATATTTATCCAAAAGAAAATAAATTACATAGAAAGAAAACATAAAACATAGTTATACTGAAGATGCAATATCTGTTCACTGGGGACCCACCTGTAAGTTTTCAGTCGCTCACAACAGAAGTGCAAGTGTGTGGATGTTCATTGTCTCTGTTGTGTGGGTGTTCATTGTGTATGTTGTGTGGGTGTTCATTATGTATCTTGTGTGGGTGTTCATTGTCTCTGTTGTGTGTGTGTTCATTGTCTCTGTTGTGTGGATGTTCATTGTCTCTGTTGTGTGTGTGTGTTCATTGTCTCTGTTGTGTGTGTGTTCATTGTATCTGTTGTGTGTGTGTGTGTGTGTGTGTTCATTGTCTCTGTTGTGTGGGTGTCCATTGTCTCTGTTGTGTGGGTGTCCATTGTCTCTGATGTGTGGGTGTTCATTGTCTCTGTTGTGTGGGTGTTCATTGTCTCTGTTGTGTGTGTGTGTGTTCATTGTCTCTGTTGTGTGTGTGTGTTCATTGTCTCTGTTGTGTGTGTGTTCATTGTATCTGTTGTGTGTGTGTGTGTGTTCATTGTCTCTGTTGTGTGTGTGTTCATTGTCTCTGTTGTGTGTGTGTTCATTGTCTCTGTTGTGTGTGTGTTCATTGTCTATGTTGTGTGTGTGTTCATTGTCTCTGTTGTGTGTGTGTTCATTGTCTCTGTTGTGTGTGTGTTCATTGTCTCTGATGTGTGTGTGTTCATTGTCTCTGTTGTGTGTGTGTTCATTGTATCTGTTGTGTGTGTGTGTGTGTGTGTTCATTGTCTCTGTTGTGTGGGTGTCCATTGTCTCTGTTGTGTGTGTGTTCATTGTCTCTGATGTGTGTGTGTTCATTGTCTCTGTTGTGTGTGTGTTCATTGTATCTGTTGTGTGTGTGTGTGTGTTCATTGTCTCTGTTGTGTGGGTGTCCATTGTCTCTGTTGTGTGGGTGTCCATTGTCTCTGTTGTGTGGGTGTCCATTGTCTATGTTGTGTGTGTGTTCATTATCTCTGTTGTGTGTGTGTTCATTGTATCTGTTGTGTGTGTGTGTGTGTGTTCATTGTCTCTGTTGTGTGTGTGTCCATTGTCTCTGTTGTGTGGGTGTCCATTGTCTCTGTTGTGTGTGTGTCCATTGTCTCTGTTGTGTGTGTGTGTTCATTGTCTCTGTTGTGTGGGTGTCCATTGTCTCTGTTGTGTGGGTGTCCATTGTCTCTGTTGTGTGTGTGTCCATTGTCTCTGTTGTGTGTGTGTCCATTGTCTCTGTTGTGTGGGTGTTCATTGTCTATGTTGTGTGTGTGTTCATTGTCTCTGTTGTGTGGGTGTTCATTGTCTCTGTTGTGTGGGTGTTCATTGTCTCTGTTGTGTGGGTGTTCATTGTCTCTGTTGTGTGTGTGTTCATTGTCTCTGTTGTGTGTGTGTTCATTGTCTCTGTTGTGTGTGTGTTCATTGTCTCTGTTGTGTGTGTGTTCATTGTCTCTGTTGTGTGTGTGTTCATTGTCTCTGTTGTGTGTGTGTTCATTGTCTCTGTTGTGTGTGTGTTCATTGTATCTGTTGTGTGTGTGTGTGTTCATTGTCTCTGTTGTGTGTGTGTTCATTGTCTCTGTTGTGTGTGTGTTCATTGTCTCTGTTGTGTGTGTGTGTTCATTGTCTCTGTTGTGTGTGTGTTCATTGTATCTGTTGTGTGTGTGTGTGTGTTCATTGTCTCTGTTGTGTGTGTGTGTTCATTGTCTCTGTTGTGTGTGTGTTCATTGTCTCTGTTGTGTGTGTGTTCATTGTATCTGTTGTGTGTGTGTGTGTGTGTGTGTATGTGTTCATTGTCTCTGTTGTGTGTGTGTGTTCATTGTCTCTGTTGTGTGTGTGTTCATTGTATCTGTTGTGTGTGTGTGTGTGTGTGTGTGTTCATTGTCTCTGTTGTGTGGGTGTCCATTGTCTCTGTTGTGTGGGTGTTAATTGTCTCTGTTGTGTGGGTGTCCATTGTCTCTGTTGTGTGGGTGTCCATTGTCTCTGTTGTGTGGGTGTGTGTGTGTTCATTGTCTCTGTTATGTGGGTGTTCATTGTCTGTGATGTGTGTGTGTCCATTGTCTCTGTTGTGTGGGTGTCCATTGTCTCTGTTGTGTGTGTGTTCATTATCTCTGTTGTGTGTGTGTTCATTGTCTCTGTTGTGTGTGTGTTCATTGTCTCTGTTGTGTGTGTGTGTTCATTGTCTCTGTTGTGTGTGTGTGTTCATTGTCTCTGTTGTGTGTGTGTGTTCATTGTCTCTGTTGTGTGTGTGTGTTCATTGTCTCTGTTGTGTGTGTGTTCATTGTCTCTGTTGTGTGTGTGTTCATTGTATCTGTTGTGTGTGTGTGTGTGTGTGTGTGTTCATTGTCTCTGTTGTGTGTGTGTTCATTGTCTCTGTTGTGTGTGTGTTCATTGTCTCTGTTGTGTGTGTGTTCATTGTCTCTGTTGTGTGTGTGTTCATTGTATCTGTTGTGTGTGTGTGTGTGTGTGTGTGTGTGTTCATTGTCTCTGTTGTGTGTGTGTTCATTGTCTCTGTTGTGTGTGTGTTCATTGTCTCTGTTGTGTGTGTGTTCATTGTCTCTGTTGTGTGTGTGTTCATTGTCTCTGATGTGTGTGTGTTCATTGTCTCTGTTGTGTGTGTGTTCATTGTATCTGTTGTGTGTGTGTGTGTGTGTGTTCATTGTCTCTGTTGTGTGGGTGTCCATTGTCTCTGTTGTGTGTGTGTTCATTGTCTCTGAAGTGTGTGTGTTCATTGTCTCTGTTGTGTGTGTGTTCATTGTATCTGTTGTGTGTGTGTGTGTGTGTGTGTTCATTGTCTCTGTTGTGTGGGTGTCCATTGTCTCTGTTGTGTGGGTGTCCATTGTCTCTGTTGTGTGGGTGTCCATTGTATATGTTGTGTGTGTGTTAATTGTCTCTGTTGTGTGTGTGTTCATTGTATCTATTGTGTGTGTGTGTGTGTTCATTGTCTCTGTTGTGTGTGTGTCCATTGTCTCTGTTGTGTGGGTGTCCATTGTCTCTGTTGTGTGTGTGTGTCCATTGTCTCTGTTGTGTGTGTGTTCATTGTCTCTGTTGTGTGTGTGTTCATTGTCTCTGTTGTGTGTGTTCATTGTATCTGTTGTGTGTGTGTTCATTGTCTCTGTTGTGTGTGTGTGTTCATTGTCTCTGTTGTGTGTGTGTGTGTGTGTGTGTGTGTTCATTGTCTCTGTTGTGTGTGTGTTCATTGTCTCTGTTTTGTGTGTGTTCATTGTCTCTGTTGTGTGTGTGTTCATTGTATCTGTTGTGTGTGTGTGCGTGTGTTCATTGTCTCTGTTGTGTGTGTGTGTTCATTGTCTCTGTTGTGTGTGTGTTCATTGTCTCTGTTGTGTGTGTGTTCATTGTATCTGTTGTGTGTGTGTGTGTGTGTGTGTGTGTTCATTGTCTCTGTTGTGTGTGTGTGTTCATTGTCTCTGTTGTGTGTGTGTTCATTGTATCTGTTGTGTGTGTGTGTGTGTGTGTGTGTTCATTGTCTCTGTTGTGTGGGGGTCCATTGTCTCTGTTGTGTGGGTGTTCATTGTCTCTGTTGTGTGGGTGTCCATTGTCTCTGTTGTGTGGGTGTCCATTGTCTCTGTTGTGTGGGTGTGTGTGTTTTCATTGTCTCTGATGTGTGTGTGTCCATTGTCTCTGTTGTGTGGGTGTCCATTGTCTCTGTTGTGTGTGTGTTCATTATCTCTGCTGTGTGTGTGTTCATTGTCTCTGTTGTGTGTGTGTGTTCATTGTCTCTGTTGTGTGTGTGTGTGTTCATTGTCTATGTTGTGTGTGTGTGTTCATTGTCTCTGTTGTGTATGTGTGTTCATTGTCTCTGTTGTGTGTGTGTGTTCATTGTCTCTGTTGTGTGTGTGTTCATTGTCTCTGTTGTGTGAGTGTTCATTGTATCTGTTGTGTGTGTGTGTGTGTGTTCATTGTCTCTGTTGTGTGTGTGTTCATTGTCTCTGTTGTGTGTGTGTTCATTGTCTCTGTTGTGTGTGTGTGTTCATTGTCTCTGTTGTGTGTGTGTTCATTGTATCTGTTGTGTGTGTGTGTGTGTGTGTATGTGTGTTCATTGTCTCTGTTGTGTGTGTGTGTGTTCATTGTCTCTGTTGTGTGTGTGTTCATTGTCTCTGTTGTGTGTGTGTTCATTGTATCTGTTGTGTGTGTGTGTGTGTTCATTGTCTCTGTTGTGTGTGTGTGTTCATTGTCTCTGTTGTGTGTGTGTTCATTGTATCTGTTGTGTGTGTGTGTGTGTGTGTGTGTGTGTGTGTTCATTGTCTCTGTTGTGTGGGTGTCCATTGTCTCTGTTGTGTGGGTGTTCATTGTCTCTGTTGTGTGGGTGTCCATTGTCTCTGTTGTGTGGGTGTTCATTGTCTCTGTTGTGTGTGTGTTCATTGTCTCTGTTGTGTGTGTGTGTTCATTGTCTCTGTTGTGTGGATGTCCATTGTCTCTGTTGTGTGGGTGTTCATTGTCTCTGTTGTGTGGGTGTCCATTGTCTCTGTTGTGTGGGTGTCCATTGTCTCTGTTGTGTGTGTGTCCATTGTCTCTGTTGTGTGTGTCCATTGTCTCTCTTGTGTGTGTGTTCATTGTCTATGTTGTGTGTGTGTTCATTGTCTCTGTTGTGTGGGTGTTCATTGTCTCTGTTGTGTGGGTGTTCATTGTCTCTGTTGTGTGGGTGTTCATTTTCTCTGTTGTGTGTGTGTTCATTGTCTCTGTTGTGTGTGTGTTCATTGTCTCTGTTGTGTGTGTGTTCATTGTCTCTGTTGTGTGTGTGTTCATTGTCTCTGTTGTGTGTGTGTTCATTGTCTCTGTTGTGTGTGTGTTCATTGTCTCTGTTGTGTGTGTGTTCATTGTATCTGTTGTGTGTGTGTGTGTGTTCATTGTCTCTGTTGTGTGTGTGTTCATTGTCTCTGTTGTGTGGGTGTCCATTATGTATCTTGTGTGGGTGTTCATTGTCTCTGTTGTGTGTGTGTTCATTGTCTCTGTTGTGTGGGTGTGTTCATTGTCTCTGTTGTGCGTGTGTTCATTGTCTCTGTTGTGTGTGTGTGTTCATTCTCTCTGTTGTGTGTGTGTGTGTGTGTTCATTGTCTCTGATGTGTGTGTGTTTATTGTCTCTGTTGTGTGTGTGTGTGTTCATTGTCTCTGTTGTGTGTGTGTTCATTGTATCTGTTGTGTGTGTGTTCATTGTCTCTGTTGTGTGGGTGTCCATTGTCTCTGTTGTGTGTGTGTTCATTGTCTCTGTTGTGTGGGTGTCCATTGTCTCTGTTGTGTGGGTGTCCATTGTCTCTTTTGTGTGGGTGTGTGTGTGTCCATTGTCTCTGTTGTGTGGGTGTCCATTGTCTCTGTTGTGTGTGTGTCCATTGTCTCTGTTGTGTGTGTGTTCATTGTCTCTGTTGTGTGTGTGTTCATTATCTCTGTTGTGTGTGTGTTCATTGTCTCTGTTGTGTGTGTGTGTTCATTGTCTCTGTTGTGTGTGTGTGTTCATTGTCTCTGTTGTGTGTGTGTGTTCATTGTCTCTGTTGTGTGTGTGTTTTCATTGTCTCTGTTGTGTGTGTGTGTTCATTGTCTCTGTTGTGTGTGTGTTCATTGTCTCTGTTGTGTGTGTGTTCATTGTATCTGTTGTGTGTGTGTGTGTGTGTGTTCGTTGTCTCTGTTGTGTGTGTGTTCATTGTCTCTGTTGTGTGTGTGTTCATTGTCTCTGTTGTGTGTGTGTGTGTGTTCATTGTCTCTGTTGTGTGTGTGTTCATTGTATCTGTTGTGTGTGTGTGTGTGTGTTCATTGTCTCTGTTGTGTGTGTTCATTGTCTCTGTTGTGTGTGTGTTCATTGTCTCTGTTGTGTGTGTGTTCATTGTATCTGTTGTGTGTGT
Source organism: Cepaea hortensis (assembly GCA_963921405.1). Classification (NCBI taxonomy): domain Eukaryota; kingdom Metazoa; phylum Mollusca; class Gastropoda; order Stylommatophora; family Helicidae; genus Cepaea; species Cepaea hortensis. Next base: position 165,144,122 of record OY992878.1, read on the forward strand.
GTGTGTGTGTGTGTTCATTGTCTCTGTTGTGTGTGTGTGTTCATTGTCTCTGTTGTGTGGGTGTTCATTGTCTCTGATGTGTGTGTGTGTTCATTGTCTCTGTTGTGTGGGTGTTCATTGTCTCTGTTGTGTGGGTGTTAATTGTCTATGATGTGTGTGTGTTCATTGTCTCTGTTGTGTGTGTTCATTGTCTCTGTTGTGTGGGTGTTCATTGTCTCTGTTGTGTGGGTGTTCATTGTCTCTGTTGTGTGTGTGTTCATTGTCTCTGTTGTGTGTGTGTTCATTGTCTCTGTTGTGTGTGTGTTCATTGTCTCTGTTGTGTGTGTGTTCATTGTCTCTGTTGTGTGTGTGTTCATTGTATCTGTTGTGTGTGTGTGTGTGTGTGTGTGTGTGTGTGTGTGTGTATGTGTGTTCATTGTCTCTGTTGTGTGTGTGTGTTCATTGTCTCTGTTGTGTGTGTGTGTTCATTGTCTCTGTTGTGTGTGTGTTCATTGTATCTGTTGTGTGTGTGTGTGTGTGTGTGTGTTCATTGTCTCTGTTGTGTGTGTGTGTTCATTGTCTCTGTTGTGTGGGTGTTCATTGTCTCTGTTGTGTGGGTGTCCATTGTCTCTGTTGTGTGGGTGTTCATTGTCTCTGTTGTGTGTGTGTTCATTGTCTCTGTTGTGTGTGTGTGTTCATTGTCTCTGTTGTGTGGATGTCCATTGTCTCTGTTGTGTGGGTGTTCATTGTCTCTGTTGTGTGGGTGTCCATTGTCTCTGTTGTGTGGGTGTCCATTGTCTCTGTTGTGTGTGTGTCCATTGTCTCTGTTGTGTGTGTGTCCATTGTCTCTGTTGTGTGTGTGTTCATTGTCTATGTTGTGTGTGTGTTCATTGTCTCTGTTGTGTGGGTGTTCATTGTCTCTGTTGTGTGGGTGTTCATTGTCTCTGTTGTGTGGGTGTTCATTGTCTCTGTTGTGTGTGTGTTCATTGTCTCTGTTGTGTGTGTGTTCATTGTCTCTGTTGTGTGTGTGTTCATTGTCTCTGTTGTGTGTGTGTTCATTGTCTCTGTTGTGTGTGTGTTCATTGTCTCTGTTGTGTGTGTTCATTGTCTCTGTTGTGTGTGTGTTCATTGTATCTGTTGTGTGTGTGTGTGTGTGTGTGTGTGTGTGTGTGCATTGTCTCTGTTGTGTGTGTGTTCATTGTCTCTGTTGTGTGGGTGTCCATTATGTATCTTGTGTGGGTGTTCATTGTCTCTGTTGTGTGTGTGTTCATTGTCTCTGTTGTGTGGGTGTGTTCATTGTCTCTGTTGTGCGTGTGTTCATTGTCTCTGTTGTGTGTGTGTGTTCATTGTCTCTGTTGTGTGTGTGTGTGTGTGTTCATTGTCTCTGATGTGTGTGTGTTTATTGTCTCTGTTGTGTGTGTGTGTTCATTGTCTCTGTTGTGTGTGTGTTCATTGTATCTGTTGTGTGTGTGTTCATTGTCTCTGTTGTGTGGGTGTCCATTGTCTCTGTTGTGTGTGTGTTCATTGTCTCTGTTGTGTGGGTGTCCATTGTCTCTGTTGTGTGGGTGTCCATTGTCTCTGTTGTGTGGGTGTGTGTGTGTCCATTGTCTCTGTTGTGTGGGTGTCCATTGTCTCTGTTGTGTGTGTGTGTCCATTGTCTCTGTTGTGTGTGTGTTCATTGTCTCTGTTGTGTGTGTGTTCATTATCTCTGTTGTGTGTGTGTCCATTGTCTCTGTTGTGTGTGTGTGTGTGTTCATTGTCTCTGTTGTGTGTGTGTGTTCATTGTCTCTGTTGTGTGTGTGTGTTCATTGTCTCTGTTGTGTGTGTGTGTTCATTGTCTCTGTTGTGTGTGTGTGTTCATTGTCTCTGTTGTGTGTGTGTTCATTGTCTCTGTTGTGTGTGTGTTCATTGTATCTGTTGTGTGTGTGTGTGTGTGTTCATTGTCTCTGTTGTGTGTGTGTTCATTGTCTCTGTTGTGTATGTGTTCATTGTATCTGTTGTGTGTGTGTGTGTTCATTGTCTCTGTTGTGTGTGTGTTCATTGTATCTGTTGTGTGTGTGTGTGTGTGTTCATTGGCTCTGTTGTGTGTGTGTGTTCATTGTCTCTGTTGTGTGTGTGTTCATTGTCTCTGTTGTGTGTGTGTTCATTGTATCTGTTGTGTGTGTGTGTGTTCATTGTCTCTGTTGTGTGTGTGTGTTCATTGTCTCTGTTGTGTGGGTGTTCATTGTCTCTTTTGTGTGTATGTGTGTGTGTGTGTTCATTGTCTCTGTTGTGTGAGTGTTCATTGTCTCTGTTGTGTGGGTGTTCATTGTCTATGATGTGTGTGTGTTCATTGTCTCTGTTTTGTGTGTTCATTGTCTCTGTTGTGTGGGTGTTCATTGTCTCTGTTGTGTGGGTGTTCATTGTCTCTGTTGTGTGGGTGTTCATTGTCTCTGTTGTGTGGGTGTTAATTATCTCTGTTGTGTGGGTGTTCATTATCTCTGTTGTGTGGGTGTTCATTGTCTCTGTTGTGTGTTTGTTCATTGTCTCTGTTGTGTGTGTGTTCATTGTCTCTGTTGTGTGTGTGTTCATTGTCTCTGTTGTGTGTGTGTTCATTGTATCTGTTGTGTGTGTGTGTGTTCATTGTCTCTGTTGTGTGTGTGTTCATTGTCTCTGTTGTGTGTGTGTTCATTGTCTCTGTTGTGTGTGTGTGTTCATTGTCTCTGTTGTGTGTGTGTTCATTGTATCTGTTGTGTGTGTGTGCGTGTGTTCATTGTCTCTGTTGTGTGTGTGTGTGTTCATTGTCTCTGTTGTGTGTGTGTTCATTGTCTCTGTTGTGTGTGTGTTCAATGTATCTGTTGTGTGTGTGTGTGTGTGTTCATTGTCTCTGTTGTGTGTGTGTGTTCATTGTCTCTGTTGTGTGTGTGTTCATTGTATCTGTTGTGTGTGTGTGTGTGTGTTCATTGTCTCTGTTGTGTGGGGGTCCATTGTCTCTGTTGTGTGGGTGTTCATTGTCTCTGTTGTGTGGGTGTCCATTGTCTCTGTTGTGTGGGTGTCCATTGTCTCTGTTGTGTGGGTGTGTGTGTGTTCATTGTCTCTGATGTGTGTGTGTCCATTGTCTCTGTTGTGTGGGTGTCCATTGTCTCTGTTGTGTGTGTGTTCATTATCTCTGTTGTGTGTGTGTTCATTGTCTCTGTTGTGTGTGTGTGTTCATTGTCTCTGTTGTGTGTGTGTGTTCATTGTCTCTGTTGTGTGTGTGTGTTCATTGTCTCTGTTGTGTGTGTGTTCATTGTCTCTGTTGTGTGAGTGTTCATTGTATCTGTTGTGTGTGTGTGTGTGTGTGTGTGTGTGTGTGTTCATTGTCTCTGTTGTGTGTGTGTTCATTGTCTCTGTTGTGTGTGTGTTCATTGTCTCTGTTGTGTGTGTGTGTTCATTGTCTCTGTTGTGTGTGTGTTCATTGTATCTGTTGTGTGTGTGTGTGTGTGTGTGTGTGTTCATTGTCTCTGTTGTGTGTGTGTGTTCATTGTCTCTGTTGTGTGTGTGTTCATTGTCTCTGTTGTGTGTGTGTTCATTGTATCTGTTGTGTGTGTGTGTGTTCATTGTCTCTGTTGTGTGTGTGTTCATTGTCTCTGTTGTGTGTGTGTTCATTGTATCTGTTGTGTGTGTGTGTGTTCATTGTCTCTGTTGTGTGGGTGTCCATTGTCTCTGTTGTGTGGGTGTTCATTGTCTCTGTTGTGTGGGTGTCCATTGTCTCTGTTGTGTGGGTGTTCATTGTCTCTGTTGTGTGTGTGTTCATTGTCTCTGTTGTGTGTGTGTGTTCATTGTCTCTGTTGTGTGGATGTCCATTGTCTCTGTTGTGTGGGTGTTCATTGTCTCTGTTGTGTGGGTGTCCATTGTCTCTGTTGTGTGGGTGTCCATTGTCTCTGTTGTGTGTGTGTCCATTGTCTCTGTTGTGTGTGTTCATTGTCTATGTTGTGTGTGTGTTCATTGTCTCTGTTGTGTGGGTGTTCATTGTCTCTGTTGTGTGAGTGTTCATTGTCTCTGTTGTGTGGGTGTTCATTGTCTCTGTTGTGTGTGTGTTCATTGTCTCTGTTGTGTGTGTGTTCATTGTCTCTGTTGTGTGTGTGTTCATTGTCTCTGTTGTGTGTGTGTTCATTGTCTCTGTTGTGTGTGTGTTCATTGTCTCTGTTGTGTGTGTGTTCATTGTCTCTGTTGTGTGTGTGTTCATTGTATCTGTTGTGTGTGTGTGTGTGTGTGTGTGTGTGTGTTCATTGTCTCTGTTGTGTGTGTGTTCATTGTCTCTGTTGTGTGGGTGTCCATTATGTATCTTGTGTGGGTGTTCATTGTCTCTGTTGTGTGTGTGTTCATTGTCTCTGTTGTGTGGGTGTATTCATTGTCTCTGTTGTGCGTGTGTTCATTGTCTCTGTTGTGTGTGTGTGTGTTCATTGTCTCTGTTGTGTGTGTGTGTGTGTGTTCATTGTCTCTGATGTGTGTGTGTTTATTGTCTCTGTTGTGTGTGTGTGTTCATTGTCTCTGTTGTGTGTGTGTGTGTTCATTGTATCTGTTGTGTGTGTGTTCATTGTCTCTGTTGTGTGGGTGTCCATTGTCTCTGTTGTGTGTGTGTTCATTGTCTCTGTTGTGTGGGTGTCCATTGTCTCTGTTGTGTGGGTGTGTGTGTGTCCATTGTCTCTGTTGTGTGGGTGTCCATTGTCTCTGTTGTGTGTGTGTGTCCATTGTCTCTGTTGTGTGTGTGTTCATTGTCTCTGTTGTGTGTGTGTTCATTATCTCTGTTGTGTGTGTGTTCATTGTCTCTGTTGTGTGTGTGTGTGTTCATTGTCTCTGTTGTGTGTGTGTGTTCATTGTCTCTGTTGTGTGTGTGTGTGTTCATTGTCTCTGTTGTGTGTGTGTGTGTTCATTGTCTCTGTTGTGTGTGCGTTCATTGTCTCTGTTGTGTGTGTGTTCATTGTATCTGTTGTGTGTGTGTGTGTGTGTTCATTGTCTCTGTTGTGTAAGTGTTCATTGTCTCTGTTGTGTGTGTGTTCATTGTCTCTGTTGTGTGTGTGTGTGTTCATTGTCTCTGTTGTGTGTGTGTGCATTGTATCTGTTGTGTGTGTGTGTATGTGTTTGTGTTCATTGTCTCTGTTGTGTGTGTGTGTTCATTGTCTCTGTTGTGTGTGTGTTCATTGTATCTGTTGTGTGTGTGTTCATTGTATCTGTTGTGTGTGTGTGTGTGTGTGTTCATTGTCTCTGTTGTGTGTGTGTGTTCATTGTCTCTGTTGTGTGGGTGTTCATTGTCTCTGATGTGTGTGTGTGTGTGTGTTCATTGTCTCTGTTGTGTGGGTGTTCATTGTCTCTGTTGTGTGGGTGTTCATTTTCTATGATGTGTGTGTGTTCATTGTCTCTGTTGTGTGTGTTCATTGTCTCTGTTGTGTGGGTGTTCATTGTCTCTGTTGTGTGGGTGTTCATTGTCTCTGTTGTGTGGGTGTTCATTGTCTCTGTTGTGTGGGTGTTCATTATCTCTGTTGTGTGGGTGTTCATTATCTCTGTTGTGTGGGTGTTCATTATCTCTGTTGTGTGGGTGTTCATTGTCCCTGTTGTGTGTGTGTTCATTGTCTCTGATGTGTGGGTGTTCATTGTCTCTGATGTGTGTGTGTTCATTGTCTCTGTTGTGTGGGTGTCCATTGTCTCTGATGTGTGTGTGTGTTCATTGTCTCTGTTGTGTTGGTGTTCATTGTCTATGTTGTGTGTGTGTTCATTATCTCTGTTGTGTGTGTGTTCATTGTATCTGTTGTGTGTGTGTGTTCATTGTCTCTGTTTTGTGTGTGTGTTCATTGTCTCTGTTGTGTGTGTGTGTTCATTGTATCTGTTGTGTGTGTGTGTGTGTGTGTGTGTTCATTATCTCTGTTGTGTGGGTGTTCATTGTCTCTGTTGTGTGGGTGTTCATTGTCTCTGTTGTGTGTGTGTGTGTTCATTATCTCTGTTGTGTGTGTGTGTGTGTTCATTGTCTCTGTTGTGTGTTCATTGTCTCTGTTGTGTGTGTGTTCATTGTATCTGTTGTGTGTGTGTGTGTGTTCATTATCTCTGTTGTGTGGGTGTTCATTGTCTCTGTTGTGTCGGTGACCATTGTCTCTGTTGTGTGTGTGTTTATTGTATCTGTTGTGTGTGTGTGTGTGTTCATTATCTCTGTTGTGTGGGTGTTTATTGTCTCTGTTGTGTGGGTGTTCATTGTCTCTGTTGTGTGTGTGTGTGTTCATTATCTCTGTTGTGTGTGTGTGTGTTCATTGTCTCTGTTGTGTGTGTGTGTTCATTGTCTCTGTTGTGTGTGTGTTCATTGTATCTGTTGTGTGTGTGTGTGTGTGTGTGTGTGTGTTCATTATCTTTGTTGTGTGGGTGTCCATTGTCTATGTTGTGTGGGTGTTCATTGTCTCTGTTGTGTGGGTGTCCATTGTCTCTCTGTTGTGTGGGTGTCCATTGTCTCTGTTGTGTGGGTGTCCATTGTCACTGTTGTGTGGATGTTCATTGTCTCTGTTGTGTGTGTGTTCATTGTCTCTGTTGTGTGGGCGTTCATTGTCTCTATTGCAGGCTGGTACAAACAGTCAGCGAAACAGACAGAACGATGCGACAAAACCCCCACCTGAGTAGAGCTGCTGACACTGATAGTTTCAATTGCAGAGGCGTATCCGTCGGCGGTGCAACAGTCGCCATAGTATCCTCCATTACCGGACGCCCAAACGTATAGGTTACCTTTCCCTCCCCGGCCCTGTTAATATGATGTAACAGCAATGTAAGAAATGCAAGTTACAGTTAATGAGAGAGCCCACCGTGTTTTTCATTATGTTTGTCCCCAGCAGCACACGACAGCAAGTAACGGACACTTGTACATGCCTTCAATAATTCAGTGGCGAAGGATAATATATCGCCACATGTGACCTACCATTTGGACGGAAGGACGATATATCGACATACTAGGATCATCTGTTATTTGTCGTGTCATTTGTTATCTTCCGCAATATCAATGCTCAGTGAACGGAAATTTGCATTATACTTGTTAATATGATTGTGCACCACATCTGGCCCAAACCTATTTGGCACTGAATCAGTTAAGTAAGCTAAACCAAGAACAAATAGAGAGACAAATGAGAAACAAAGAACAAGTGTAGGGAAATCACCAATTACTGACTTTATAGAACACCAAAGCAATAATTGTTCGGGTATATAGCTAGAATGGAACAAGACCAACTAGCTAGCGGCTAGAGCAGTGGTTCTCAGCCGGTGGGGAATTTCCCCCCCCCACCTCCCATGGGGGAATTTTAGGGTTTCCACGGGGGGGGGGGGGGTGGAAATTAAGATTATTTCAAGATCGCATTAATACAAGAACCGATTACTTGATATTGTTTTTCCCTTCATACTGTACGGTTCTGTATGTCTCACTCTTCTAAAATTCAATTTATAAAGTAAGTAGACCCACAAATCATATTTTATGTGAACGTCTAGACTTGTTTTAGTACGTGCTATTAAAATTAGCTTCCATTATTACGTATACTAGACAATAGACAATGCACAGGATCTGCAACAATTAGTAGACGCGGTTGTTGTACACGGTGAGGAGCTGGGGTTGGAATTAAATTGTAAGAAGACACAGGTTATGGTCGTCACTAGGAAGAACGAAGTACCACAATGTAATATACAAGTAAATGGGAATATTCTTCAACAAGTGAATCGGTACAATTATCTCGGAACAGTCATAACATCTGATGGGAGATGCCTTGAAGAGATTAGAACAAGAATCGCCATGACGAAGGTAGCCTTTAGCAAGATGAAAAACATTCTGACCAATAAAAAGATGTCAATTGAAACGAGAAAACGAGTGTTGAGGGGGTACATAGAGCCTGTTCTTTTGTATAGATGTGAAACTTGGACAATGTGCAGTCAAGCTGAAAAACATTTGATGGCTACAGAAATGTGGTTTCTGAGGAAAATGCAAAGAGTACCACGGACAGATAGAAAAACCAATGACCAAGTACTACAGGAGACAAATGAAAATCGTAGACTGATTAGAGAAATTAGACGAAGGCAGTCAAACTGCGTATACTGTGTAGGGGCGGGGGTGGGGAGGGGGTGGGGGATTTTTAGGTAGGAAATACGAAAGGGGAGAATGACGTTCTTAAAATATGGTGAAGGGGGGCACGGGCCAAAAAAGGTTGAGAACCACTGGGCTAGAGCGTTCTGCGTGAGAACATTGGGGTACATAGCGAGAGGATGACCCAAGAAGAGTTGGCAATATGGAGTAAAAGAGACATTGGAGCAATCAAATGTGGCGTTAGCACAAGAAACAAGACAGGCTAAACAGAAAATAAAATGTCTCCATGTCTCCACTCAGCGACGTTTAGCGCCAAAAGCGGTAGGTTACAAGAATATGAAGAGAGGTATCTTTGACCTAAAACCCCAGGCACCTCTACCGACATACAATGTTGGCAGGTCTTAGGTTGGTCTACATCCCACATCAAAGTAAAGAAAGAAAGAAAGACAGAAAGAAAGAAAGAAAGAAAGAAAGAAAGAAAGAAAGAAAGAAAGAAAGAAAGAAAGAAAGAAAGAAAGAAAGAAAGAAAGAAAGAAAGAAAGAAAGAAAGAAAGAAAGAAAGAAAGAAAGAAAGTTTAGTCAGGAAATCAAGTTGAGGAACCGCATCAGACACAACCTACCTCTGTAATCCCCTTTGTCAGGGCACGCCTGGACAGGGTCCTGGGTCCATCCAAGGTTTTGCCGTTGTCCGTGGGGCCCCAGCTGGCCGAGTAGATGTGGATGTGCTCGTTCCTGAAGGCCAGAGAATCGGCTTCCACCTGATCGTTCACCTTACCGTCCAGGATGCGGATTCCTAGTGAAGGATGTGGTTGTTTATTACTAGCCACAGGTAGGGGGCTGAGTGGTCTCGAGGAATGTTGTCCGCCTCGAGTGCTGGAGGTCCCGGGTTCAAGCCCCGGTGAGGGTTGGGGTTTTTTCACTTGGACTTCTAATAAAAAAATTTCCCCTGGTCTCTGGGTAGTGAGATCGGACGCCCGTGTGTATTGTTGCGCACGTAAAACATCCCTTGGCAGTTGGAAATCGAAAAAGAGTAGCCTAACGGCGCTGCCCGGGCAACATTTCCAGTTAAAAATCTACTCAAAGTATTTCAGGATCCTTGCCGGTGCTACGGAGTTCGTGCACTGAACTGAGATTCTCCGGACTCAAGCTTGAGTTAGGAATAGAACGGAGCACTTATGGGTTACACTCGTGTGCCGTGAAGTTGATCCGTCGACTAAACTAAACTAAACTAAACTAAACTACTAGCTACAGGTGCTTCTTCATCTTCACGGTCTTCTTCATCTTCATCTTCTTCATCTTCGTCATTTTTTTTCATCTTCATTTACATCTTCGTCTTCTTGTTCGTCTTCTTCTTCTTTTTCTTCATCTTCTGTTTCTCCTTCTTCTTCTTCTTCTTCTTCTTCTTCTTCTTCTTCTTCTTCTTCTTCTTCTTCTTCTTCTTCTTCTTCTTCTTCTTCTTCTTCTTCTTCTTTGTCTTTGTCGTCGTATTCTTCTTCCTGTTCTTCTCCTCTTCCTCCTTTTGGTTGGGTAGTTGGTTGGGTGGGTGGTTGGGTAGTTGGTTGGGTGGGTGGTTGGGTAGTTGGTTGGGTGGGTGGTTGGGTAGTTGGGTGGTTTGTTTGTTGGTTGACTGGTTGATTGGTTTGGTGATTGGGTGGTTAGTTAGTTACTCGTTAGATTATCCTCATGGCACATCAAATCATTCAGTCCATAAGTGTTGGTACCCTTCCCTCAGTATCTCCCCCCCCCCCCCGCGTGTTGCGGTCAAGGACACCAGTTCTGTGCTAGTTGACTGCTCTTCCATGTCGCCCTGCTGGGCATCTTGTCTACCTTCACCTAATTTGACTTGCTGTTTACAGGACGATCCAACGAACTAATAATCAAATAAACGAATGTAATATAACAATCACATACCTCCAATCTTTGAGTCGAAGGCAATGCCAGCTCCACAGACGTTGTTGTTGGCCGACATGGACACGACCCCGGCACACCTGGTCCCGTGTCTGCGGACACAAACCACCCGACTCAGTTACTGACCATGGTCAAGCCCTCTAGTCCTGTGTTCCAAAGTTGCATGTCCTGTACAAGACTATGCCATCAACACGGGGTTGATTATTTAGACACTTTTACGTCCAGTAGATTGCCATTGCTTTCTGAACGAGAAGTTAACGATTAAATCCAGCTGACCGGTGTGTGGAACTAACCCACTACCCCGGTGTCAGCTCACAGCGGACACGATGAACCTCTCGGCCACGCCGACCACCAGTCCAGTGTTATGTGAAGATAAGTTCTAGACTGGACAAGACTAAGATCTGCAGGAACATGTGTTATCTGAAGGCTAGCGTTGCTTGATACAGGGGCCGTGTTCGCACAGTGGCTAGCCCGATGGCTTACCGGCAAGGTGGTCATATGGTCAGATCCCAGGAGATCAGCATACCGAGTGGATAAGACCGCTCGTTCTTAAACATCCGGTGTGCTGATGCCGAGGTAGCATGCTTAACCCCTGCTCCTGTCCGCTGGATTAAAATGTTGACATCTAGTCCTAAACTTGGGTACGTAAATAAATTACAAGTACCTCAGAAATCGGTGTGGGTTCGCCTGACCGCGAGGGACACTGATAATAGGGAAAGCTAATCCACACGCGGATATAAGCCCAGTGCACAAGAAGTAGTAGCACGTGTGTCGATTACGCTTGAGTTCAAAGCGGGCTAACGCAACAATAACAACAATGTTCAAATCCTCACTTTTCCCCCCAACCATCTGGGCCACAAGGTGGACCCAGCCAAAGATTGGCACCCAATCATGTTCTGGACAGTACAGGCGGTTGCTGTGATACTGACGTCATCATCCATCGAGTTCTGATTGGTTTATAAAATGATAAAGCCAGCACTATAAGCAATGGGCCTCATGAGGCTAAGACTTGTCCTTGACCTTGACTTATGTTCTGCTCGATACGGGAGCAGTGGCTAGCACGCCTGACTGCCGGCGAGGGGCGCGTGCTCGAGTCTCAGTGGGGTGGGTTTTCTTTTCGATGACCTGGACTTGTAAGTCCACCCAGTCTACATGGTATTATGAAATTAGCTGGTAAGTAAAGGGGGTAGATTTGATCTGACCACACCATCCCTCGAATGCTTATTGATCTAAAAATATGGGGCTAGAAACATACTACACCCAGTATGGACTTGGAAATGGACTCTTTGCTTGTCTGACTGCTCGATGCCACTTGCTTGCCTGTCCGGCTTTCAGGTGTTAGAATCCCTATTGAGACGGGTTGTTTTAAATTGATCTGGTGTTCGGGAGGATTCCTTCACTCTACCTATCATGATAGTACCGTCGACGACACATGCACACACCTTGAGGTGTTTTGAGTGCACGGTGCCCGCCCCATTTATTTATAGACCAATCGGCATTCGAGGGTGGTATATTCAATGTCCGGCCGACCAATCAGCATTCGATTGGTGGTATGTTCAATGTCCGACTCACCAATCGGCATTAGACGAGTGGTATGTTCAATGTCCGACTAACCAATCGGCATTCGATGGGTGGTATGTTCAATGTCTGGACGACCCATTATACTTCCTGGAATATTTTCTGGTATCCAGTTTACAATAGGTCGATCTGATAGCCGAGTCACGTGAGAATACAGCATGTGTGTAGATTGTCTCCTTGCGTCCTCAGCAAGTCTCATTCAATCTGTCTACCCAAGGATAAATCTTTCCCTGATATATTTGTTTCGACAGTGTCCTAGCCTTTCTAATTCCCAAGTGCCATGGTGTTATTTAGCATGCACATCCTGGACACAGGACCCCCTGTTGTCCCAGGCAGTTCGGTGCAGCATCTCACAGTCCAAGAAGCGAACGGGATCTGTTTTTGTCCTTGTCGTCTGTTCGTTACCCCTTCCCCATTCAACCTCAGGAGAGAAGTTATAATTAGGGCCCACCCCCAGCTCAGATTAATAATCCTGTGACCGAATCAGCCACATTTCGGATATTAATTTGAAAAGGATTGTTGTCCGTAGGACATAATGACAATATATTGTGATGGCATTCATCTTCTTATAGTCCATGTCGTATGGCGCTGGTGATCATGTCTGTCCACAGCCATCTGTCTTGTGCTGTCAGCTATTTCTGATACGGATGTTCCTCCATGCCAGGAAGTTAAGCTGTCTAGACTCTTTTCTCTTGGTCTCCCCCTGCTTCTCTCCTCGTCCAACGTTCCCGTTCGGTCGACAGACTCCAGCTCTTCCCTTCTCATAACATGCCCAAAAGAATGTGTACTGTCGGTCTTCTTCTGGTGCCAGCATTAGGGGCTGTTTTTGTAAAACAATTCCCATGTTAATATTGGGAACCAGGTAGGTAGTATATGGACCACAAGTGAACTAAAACCTCCTAGTCTCTCTCTCTCTCTCTCTCTCTCTCTCTCTCTCTCTCTCTCTCTCTCTCTCTCTCTCTCTCTCTCTCTCTCTCGTTCGCTCTAGCTCTCTCATGCTCCCTCCCTCAATCAAGAAATGTAATTTACTAATAACCATTTATTTCTCCTTGTGCGTGTCTCTCTCACTCTCTCTCTCTCTCTCTCTCTCTCTCTCTCTCTCTCTCTCTCTCTCTCTCTTTCCCTCTCTCATTTTCCACCCTCTTCTCTCGCTCTGCCTCTATCTCTTTTTCTCTTTTTTTTTTTGTCTCGCCTTCTCAAGAGTCTTAGTTTGCTAACAATAATACATCTCTCCTTCTCTCTCTCTCTCTCCCCTCTCTTTCTCCACCTCCATCTCTCTCTCTCTCTCTCTCTCTCTCTCTCTCTCTCTCTCTCTCTCTCTCTCTCTCCAAACATCACACAAAGCCCTCGTGGATCACACAGGAGGTAGTTGAACTTATGAGAGACCGGGACAGGGCACATAAAAATAGAGATCTAACTATGTACCGTAGTCTGAGAAACAAAGTTCAATATGTTATTCGAAAGGAAAAGAAAAACTATTTTAAGAACTTAATAATAGATCAAAACAACACTAAAGATATATGGAAAGCAATTAATACCTTGACAAACAAACATCATCACAATCATTACCATCAAATCAGGTTACATGTGATAAATTCAGTAGTTTCTTTCAGTCCGACATAAACCAACTGAAGGCTGCAATACCAGATGTGCATCATGACATATCTTTATTATCATCATTCTGTGAGAACAAATGCTATGGAGACATTCCCTCCAACATACCGCTAATGACGACCACTGAAGTACTTACTCATCTCAGTAACCTACAAAACATTAACTCATCAGGACTAGATGGAATCAGTAATCGGATCCTTCGCTACGCTGCAACGGTGATCTGCGAGTCACTAACTTTTATATACAATCAATATCTCACCAGAGGTCACTTCCCATCAGCCTTTAAAATCGCTAAAGTGTATCCTCATTTAAAAGCTGGTTCATTAGACGATTGTATCATGAGTAATTATAGGCCAATTTTCATATTATCCTCACTATCCAAACCGCTAGAAAAGCACACCCACAAAACAACACTAGAGCACTTAGTTCGCCACAAACTAACAGCTGACTGTCAGTCAGGATTTCGGCCAAAATATTCCTGTCATGCGGCACTAACAAACATGATATAAACCGGTCATCACAATATTAAGAATAATACTATATGTGCAAAGATGTTTATTGACTTTAGAAAAGCATTCGATATGATAGATCATACTATCCTAATTAAAAAACTAGAAACAATGAAATTAAGCTTTATTATAGCAACATTAATAAACTCATTATTATTAGACAGAAAACAAGTAGTATCACACAATAAATCTCTATCCCAAGCCATTACCATTAATACTGGAGTACCTCAGGGGTCTATACTTGGCCCTCTGTTATTTGCCATTTGTATAAATGATCTGCCATTATATATGTCATCGTCCTGCGATCTATTTGCAGACGACTACACAGTATATACAAACGCTGTTGATCGTAATGTGCTAGAATTATCCTTGCAACCGGAAATAAATAGTGTAGTTAACTGGAGTTATGCAAACCGCATGCAAATTAATATTTCTAAAACAAAATCTATATTAATAGGAACCAGGCAAAGACTTTACACTCTAAATTCGCAGAGAACTCTTCAGTTGCACATTGGTAGCACACCTATATAAAGTGTAACCGAGCACAAGGCACTGGGCTATCTTTTAATTCCCACGTTCATGCTCTAGGTAAACAAATAGCCAAAAAAAGTATACCAACTTGCCAAAATTAAAAATTTTCTCGACGAAAACACAAGAAAGATATTCTATACTTCCCACATACAAACACATATTGATTATTGCTCCACAATCTGGGATGGATGCTCCAAATCAATCACAAAACGCCCTTATTCACTCCAGAAAAGGGCAGTGCGTCTAATCATTGGTGATAAGCTTACAGACAATTCTAACCTACATGAACGTCTTCAGTTACTGCCACTCCAAAACGCCTACTGTTTTTTTTAATAAGGCTAAAGTAATTCACAAAATCCTATTTCAAAATGCCCCAAGCTACCTTTGGCCGTTGTTAAATATAACGCAAGACATACCGAACGACTGAATGTACTTCATGTCCCTAAACCTAGGATAGACTATAAAAAGCAAGCTTAGCATACTCTGCCACTCAGTTGTAGAACAATCTTCCACAAGAAATCAAAGACACCACCAATCATTATGCATACAGTCGCAACCTGTTTGAACACTACCTCAGAACAGACTACATGCCCCCTGAAAAAAAAAAAGCAACAAAGACAATAATAATGGTAAATTATCTCGAACGACAACTAGCCAAAAACAAAAATAAATAAATTAAATAACATTCCCATATGAATGGCACGTTACACCCACCTTGGGTATTTATGATGCCCATGTTAAACATTGCCTCAATGAGTCATGTATTATTGATTATTTTTCATGCGTTTTAATGCTTATTGTTCTTTTGTTGTCAAAGAATTGCTTCATGCGAGATGTTGAATGAAAGAATGTATGAGAGGAAATAGAGACGAAAGGCAGAATGTAAGACGGGCCTGCGTGCCCAATTCTTAACCCTTTGAAAATAAAGATTTCCGTTCGTTCGTTCGTTCTCTCTCTGTCTCTCTCCCTCCCTCTCTCCTCTCTCTCTGTCTCTCTCTCCTCTCTCTCTGTCTCTCTCTCCTCACTCTGTCTTTGTCTCTCTCTGTCTCTCTCTGTCCCTCTCTGTCTCTCTCTTTGTCTCTCTCTATCTCTCTCCTCTCTCTCTGTGTCTCTATCTTTGTCCCTCTCTGTCTCTCTCTGTCCCTCTCTCTTCTCTCTCTGTCTCTCTCTCCCTCTATCTGTCTCCTCTCTCTACTCTCTCTCTGTCTCTCTCCTCTCTCTCTGTCTCTTTCCTCTCTCTCTCTGTCTCTCTCTCTCTCTCTCTCTCTCTCTCTCTCTCTCTCTCTCTCTCTCTCTCTCTCTCTTTATCTCTCTGGCTCAGGAATAATGGGCTCAGAATCGGGCATGTAAACATATGTCATCTATTAGGGAAGCTGCCCGAACTATCACTTATACTTAATCAAAATTTTCACATGTTCGGCGTTAGCGAAAATCGATTAAATAGTAACATCTCAGATGATGACATCGCTATCAGAGGTTTTAAAACCATTTGAAGAGATCCCTATCAGAAACAAGAGACGGGTATTGCAGTTTATATTTCCAACTCGCTTAACGCCCACCGCAGGCTAGATTTTGAAACCTGTGAGATTGAGTGTGCAAGGCTTGAGGTTAAACTTCAAAATCGCATACCGCTAGTAGTTGGTTATCTTTATCGAAACCCCAGTGCAGGAAATATCTGGTATGAAAAATTCACCACTATGATGGATGTAGTCTTTAGTAATGTTAGAGAAATAATACTGCTAAGTGACTTCAACATAGACACTAACAAATCAAACAAAACATGGGAAAACATAATAGAGTCATATAACTTCCAACAGTTAGTCAAACACGCCACTAGAATAACTACATCATCTGCAACACTTATAGATCATATTTATACTACGTGTGCTGACAACATCACAGAATGTGCCGTACCTATTAATGCAATGAGCGATCACTACCCAGTATGTTGCACGTTTTCGAAAAAAGGCACCAAAACTCCAAAATACAAACATATAAGTATAAAATATAGAAATTACAAAAATTTCAATCGAGACGTCTTCTTACAAGATTTGCTCAACTCATCTCTGGACTATGTTTACCAGCTTCCTGACCCAGACGATGCTCTGGACCACCTTTCTAAGTATATTTGATAAGCATGTTCCATTTAAGGAAGTTCGTGTTAAACATCACACAAAGCCCCCGTGGATCACACAGGAGGTAGTTGAATTTATGAGAGACCGGACAGGGCACATAAAAATAAAGATCTAACTATGTACCGTAGTCTAAGAAACAAAGTTCAATATGTTATTCGGAAGGAAACGAAAAACTATTTTAAGAAATTAATAATAGATAAAACCAACACTAAAGATATATGGAAAGCAATTAATACCTTGACAAACAAACACAAATCATCACAATCGTTACCATCAAATCAGGTAACATGTGATCAATTCAGTAGATACTTTCAGTCCGACATAAACCAACTGAAGGCTGCAATACCAGATGTGCATCATGACATATCTTTATTATCATCATTCTGTGAGAACAAATGCTATGGAGACATTCCCTCCAACATACCGCTAATGACTACCACTGAAGTATTTACTCATCTCAGTAATCTAAACAACAGTAACTCATCAGGAGTAGATGGAATCAGTAATCGAATCCTTCGCCATCCTGCACCGGCGATCTGCGAGTCACTAACTTTTATATATAATCAATGTCTCACTAAAGATCACTTCCCATCAGCCTTTAAAATCGCTAAAGTGTATCCTCATTTAAAAGCTGGTCCTCTAGACGATCGTCTCATGAGTATAGGCCAATTTCCATATTATTCTCATTATCCAAACCGCTAGAAAAGCACATCCACAAAACAACACTAGACCACTTAGTTCGCCATAAACTGAAAGTTGACAGTCAGTCAGGATTTCGGCCAAAATATTCTTGCCATACAGCACTAACAAACATGATAGAAAACTGGCATCAAAATATTAACAACAATACTCTATGTGGAGAGGTGTTTATAGACTTTAGAAAAGCATTCGATATGATAGATCATACTATTCCATTTAAAACACTAGAAACAATGAAAGTAAGCTTTAATATAGTGACATTAATAAAATCTTTTTTATTAGACAGAAAGCAGGTAGTATCACACAATAAAGTTTTATCTCAAGCCATTACCATTAATATTGGAGTACCTCAGGGGTCTATTCTTGGCCCTCTGTTATTTGCCATTTATATAAATGATCTTCCTTTAAATCTGTCGTCGTCCTGCGATCTATTTGCTGATTACTGCACAGTATATACAAACGCTATTGATAGTAATGTGCTAGAATTATCCTTGCAACAGGAAATAAATAGTTTAGTTAACTGGAGTAATGCAAACCGCATGCAAATTAACTTTACTAAAACAAAGTCTATGTTAATAGGAACCAGGCAAAGACTTCACACGCTAAACTCGCAGAGAACTCTTCAGCTGCACATTGGCAGCACGCCTATAGAAAGTGTCACCGAGCACAAGGCACTGGGTGTTATCATAGATCAAAATCTAACCTTTAACTCATATGTTCATGCTCTAGTTAAACAAATAGCCAAAAGAGTATACCAACTTGCCAGAATTAAAAATTTCCTCGACGAAAACACAAGAAAGATATTCTATACTTCCCACATACAAACACATATTGATTATTGTTCCACAATCTGGGATGGATGCTCCAAATCAATCACAAAACGCCCTTATTCACTCCAGAAAAGGGCAGTGCGTCTAATCATTGGTGATAAGCTTACAGACAATTCTAATCTACATGAACGTCTTCAGTTACTGCCACTCCAAAACGCCTACTGTTTTTTTAATAAGGCTAAAGTAATTCAAAAAATCCTATTTCAAAATGCCCCAAGTACCTTTGGCCGTTGTTAAATATAACGCAAGACATACCGAACGACTGAATGTACTTCATGTCCCTAAACCTAGGATAGACTATAAAAAGCAAGCTTAGCATACTCTGCCACTCAGTTGTAGAACAATCTTCCACAAGAAATCAAAGACACCACCAATCATTATGCATACAGTCGCAACCTGTTTGAACACTACCTCAGAACAGACTACATGCCCCCTGAAAAAAAAAAGCAACAAAGACAATAATAATGGTAAATTATCTCGAACGACAACTAGCCAAAAACAAAAATAAATAAATAAAATAACATTCCCATATGAATGGCACGTTACACCCACCTTGGGTATTTATGATGCCTATGTTAAACATTGCATCAATGAGTCATGTATTATTGATTATTTTTCATGCGTTTTAATGCTTATTGTTCTTTTGTTGTCAAAGAATTGCTTCATACGAGATGTTGAATGAAAGAATGTATGAGAGGAAATAGAGACGAAAGGCAGAATGTAAGACGGGCCTGCGTGCCCAATTCTTAACCCTTTGAAAATAAAGATTTCCGTTCGTTCGTTCGTTCTCTCTCTGTCTCTCTCCCTCCCTCTCTGTCTCTCTCTCCTCTCTCTCTCTGTCTCTCTCTCCTCACTCTGTCTCTGTCTCTCTCTGTCTCTCTCTCTGTCTCTCTCTGTCCCTCTCTGTCTCTCTCTTTGTCTCTCTCTATCTCTCTCCTCTCTCTCTGTGTCTCTATCTGTGTCTCTCTCTGTCTCTCTCTCTGTCCCTCTCTCTTCTCTCTCTGTCTCTCTCTCCCTCTATCTGTCTCTCTATCCTCTCTCTCTCTCCTCTCTCTACTCTCTCTCTGTCTCTCTCCTCTCTCTCTGTCTCTTTCCTCTCTCTCTGTCTCTCTCCTCTCTCTGTCTCTCTCTGTCTCTCTCCCCTATCTCTCTCTCTCTCTCTCTCTCTCTCTCTCTCTCTCTTTATCTCTCTGGCTCAGGAATAATGGGCTCAGAATCGGACATGTAAACATATGCCATCTATTAGGGAAGCTGCCCGAACTATCACTTATACTTAATCAAAATTTTCACATGTTCGGCGTTAGCGAAAGTCAATTAAATAGTAACATCTCAGATGATGACATCGCTATCAGAGGTTTTAAAACCATTTGAAGAGATCCCTATCAGAAACAAGAGACGGGTATTGCAGTTTATATTTCCAACTCGCTTAACGCCCACCGCAGGCTAGATTTTGAAACCTGTGAGATTGAGTGTGCAAGGCTTGAGGTTAATCTTCAAAATCGCATACCGCTAGTAGTTGGCTATCTTTATCGAAACCCCAGTGCAGGAAATATCTGGTATGAAAAATTCACCACTATGATGGATGTAGTCTTTAGTAATGTTAGAGAAATAATACTGCTAGGTGACTTCAACATAGACACTAACAAATCAAACAAAACATGGGAAAACATAATAGAGTCATATAACTTCCAACAGTTAGTCAAACACGCCACTAGAATAACTACATCATCTGCAACACTTATAGATCATATTTATACTACGTGTGCTGACAACATCACAGAATGTGCCGTACCTATTAATGCAATGAGCGATCACTACCCAGTATGTTGCACGTGGTCGAAAAAAGGCACCAAAACTCCAAAATACAAACATATAAGTATAAAATATAGAAATTACAAAAATTTCAATCGAGACGTCTTCTTACAAGATTTGCTCAACTCATCTCTGGACTATGTTTACCAGCTTCCTGACCCAGACGATGCTCTGGACCACCTATTCTAAGTATATTTGATAAGCATGTTCCATTTAAGGAAGTTCGTGTTAAACATCACACAAAGCCCCCGTGGATCACACAGGAGGTAGTTGAATTTATGAGAGACCGGACAGGGCACATAAAAATAGAGATCTAACTATGTACCGTAGTCTAAGAAACAAAGTTCAATATGTTATTCGGAAGGAAACGAAAAACTATTTTAAGAAATTAATAATAGATAAAACCAACACTAAAGATATATGGAAAGCAATTAATACCTTGACAAACAAACACAAATCATCACAATCGTTACCATCAAATCAGGTAACATGTGATCAATTCAGTAGATACTTTCAGTCCGACATAAACCAACTGAAGGCTGCAATACCAGATGTGCATCATGACATATCTTTATTATCATCATTCTGTGAGAACAAATGCTATGGAGACATTCCCTCCAACATACCGCTAATGACTACCACTGAAGTATTTACTCATCTCAGTAATCTAAACAACAGTAACTCATCAGGAGTAGATGGAATCAGTAATCGAATCCTTCGCCATCCTGCACCGGCGATCTGCGAGTCACTAACTTTTATATATAATCAATGTCTCACTAAAGATCACTTCCCATCAGCCTTTAAAATCGCTAAAGTGTATCCTCATTTAAAAGCTGGTCCTCTAGACGATCGTCTCATGAGTATAGGCCAATTTCCATATTATTCTCATTATCCAAACCGCTAGAAAAGCACATCCACAAAACAACACTAGACCACTTAGTTCGCCATAAACTGAAAGTTGACAGTCAGTCAGGATTTCGGCCAAAATATTCTTGCCATACAGCACTAACAAACATGATAGAAAACTGGCATCAAAATATTAACAACAATACTCTATGTGGAGAGGTGTTTATAGACTTTAGAAAAGCATTCGATATGATAGATCATACTATTCCATTTAAAACACTAGAAACAATGAAAGTAAGCTTTAATATAGTTATATTAATAAAATCTTTTTTATTAGACAGAAAGCAGGTAGTATCACACAATAAAGTTTTATCTCAAGCCATTACCATTAATATTGGAGTACCTCAGGGGTCTATTCTTGGCCCTCTGTTATTTGCCATTTATATAAATGATCTTCCTTTAAATCTGTCGTCGTCCTGCGATCTATTTGCTGATTACTGCACAGTATATACAAACGCTATTGATCGTAATGTGCTAGAATTATCCTTGCAACAGGAAATAAATAGTTTAGTTAACTGGAGTAATGCAAACCGCATGCAAATTAACTTTACTAAAACAAAGTCTATGTTAATAGGAACCAGGCAAAGACTTCACACGCTAAACTCGCAGAGAACTCTTCAGCTGCACATTGGCAGCACGCCTATAGAAAGTGTCACCGAGCACAAGGCACTGGGTGTTATCATAGATCAAAATCTAACCTTTAACTCATATGTTCATGCTCTAGTTGAACAAATAGCCAAAAAAGTATACCAACTTGCCAGAATTAAAAATTTCCTCGAAGAAAACACAAGAAAGATATTCTATACTTCCCACATACAAACACATATTGATTATTGCTCCACAATCTGGGATGGATGCTACAAATCAATCACAAAACGCCCTTATTCACTCCAGAAAAGGGCAGTGCGTCTAATCATTGGTGATAAGCTTACAGACAATTCTAACCTACATGAACGTCTTCAGTTACTGCCACTCCAAAACGCCTACTTGTGACAAGACCGCCGGGGCTTGGACTGGTTTGCCACGATAGATACTATCCCCTGCCTTTGCTCCAACCACCTCAATAGCACTCTACATCTACCAGGCCCCACACAAGCCGGGACAGCTTAACCTTCCCTCCCTCACCTAGGGTTCCTAACCCCAAGGGGGCTCGGACCAGACACCAGTCATATCACTGCACAAAGTCATAGCTTAGATAACAAAAATTTAATTCTGAACTACGCCAACCACAACACAGAGAAGGATGGCTGAAAGCCAGACTAGAGGAACTATGTACAAGATCAGAGACGCAGATGAGTATTCATCATGGAGGCGGACGATAGCTCATGCGGTTGTCCAGTCGTGGTAGTGACTCACCCAGGCTCCTCCAGTGGACTGGAACTCCACGGTCTGCTGCCTCTCCAAAGTTCCCTCTTCACCCAGAGAACCACGCAAGGTCTGATCAAGCGCAGTACCACTGCCTGACTGACACTGCACTGATGAACAAGGATCCTTCCTTGCTGTCGTACTATTTCCCTCGTCACACTCCTGATGAAGTCTGGGCCGACTCTACAACATTAGCGGTCTCCCACTTGCAGAAAAAGTACATGTAGCACCGTCTCAAAATACACAAGAGCCAGGTCACTCTTCTATCTCATCAGTGACCCACACACTGATATGTCACTTACATAATAAGCGGTTGCTCCACACGAACACACAATGTCACTGGTAAAGTCTATCAGGTGACTAAACACTTCACCTTAGTTCCATGTCCTTGGACAATAGATCTTCACATAGTATCATGTAACTACCCTGATCAATGGGTAGTAATCACAACCTAGCATACACTGTCAACAGTTCATCACGATCGCATGAGGTAGCTCCCTACCTTAACAAACATTGTCAACAGTTCATCACGTTGGCATGAGGTAACTCCCTACCTTCACAAACATTGTCACTCAGGTGTTTCCACCAATGTTGTAATCAATGTCCTAGTTCACTGGACCACATGTTGGCTTCATAAAGTTAACCAATGTAAAAACACTATTTAAGCATCAACTGATACATGGTGTCCCATAACCCAGCCGGGCCAGAAGCATATAACACAGGTCATGGTGACCGGTAACAATGATCACTTCGCTCAACTTGAAAGGTCACTACCTTGCAATTACCAAGGTTTACACAGAGACTGAATGTCACCAGTGCTTCACTGGCTTGAATCACCAGACGTTTCAGTGTTGGATCCTCTCAGGATCGGATGACACTCGTCGGACTCTTGACGGAGGTCCTAACCTAGACCTACCGACTTATTCAGCACTCAGCTCCTTCCAACATTGATCTTGCAGAATCAGACGACCACTCCCAGTATGGCCTCAATCAACTTCTGGATAGGCACTGGAATGAGTGGGCCCATAGAGCTCATGGTGCAGCTCTTGAATCTTCTTCTGTATAGTACTAACAGATCCTGAAACACGGAGAGGTTGGTGTGAGTACTCAACTACAACAAAGACTACCAGCATCTCCACCCTGTCACCTGCCTCTCAGACATTCCTCATGTCTACCAACATGAGTATGAAATCATCACATCATAGATCTACTTAGTCACTATAATATATAGGCATAATGATGGTAGAAACAGCAATAGCACACTTGTTCAGTCAAGTAACACTTCTGGGCTACATATAACCCCTAGCACCAGAGTCGACTGTATGACTCTGTCAAGCATCCTTCGCCTGGTGCCAGTCCAATCCGGTTTCATCTCCCATCATCAATCAACATATACACTTACTTTCCTTTCAGTGTAGGGATTACTGTATCGAGAAGGTGTCCAGCCGGACATCTCCTTCCTGACAGACTCATCAATTCATCAATCCCTTAACCCATGGACTGATGAATTACACACATTACTAACTATATGTCCATAATGAATTATACTCCTGATAATTCATTACTATAGCATTAACTAAGGAGAACTCAGGACTTGTTACACTTAAATAACAAAATCATATCACAGCCATAGTGTCAGGTCTGGGATCCCTGCCCCAGATCCTGAGTTGCCCTTGTATTCACTGACTATCTTTCAGGTCAGTCATACCTGTGCCGGTCGAGCACAGCTGTGGTGGCCATCCACCATTACACTTTCCCACAGCTACGGTGGGTCTCGTGTACCTTGTCCCGTGACGACTTAAGTCACGTCATCCAATGTAGCAAACCTCTAGACTCCACTACCAAACTCTGGCTCCACCTTTTTTTTTTTTGGGGGGGGGGGTTATGCCCCTCAAATACTACTACTTCACGGCCGTACTCCAAGTACTCCATGAACCGAGTCAGGGTTCCAGAAGAGTAGAATATTAGAGACCGAAACGGTTAGGTTCAAACCTCGATCTATCTAGACACCTCGGCCTCGAATTACGGAGTGCCGCATCACCCTCGTTCGGGTATGTTCACTCATCGCATATGCACGATTGCATTGGGTCGGACCTATTACTGATCGGGTTGGGGGTACCGGCCTACCTCCCGCTGCCTAGACAAACGTACGATGGAACACGCACGGTCATCCTTGCGGACGGACATGACAACAAGCAGTAACAATAGTATCATGAATACTTCTTATCAATTGTTATCCTACCGATGCAACGCCATTCGTCTTACGCGGAATAACACTGCTATCTGCACACAGCAAATACACCACTGCTGATTTCACCTTGATTCCTCGAAACATCACCATCACTGATAGAACAATTACGTTACCATTCTAATGTCATGAAGCACAGTACACATTTCTAATAATAAGCTTTACCTTATCATTTACAGCGTCTATCATGTTGATGTAATGACGGACAAACTGTCGCCTTGCCTGCGTAATGAATAAACCAAACCCGTAACTGCTACACACTGTAAAGCACATCGTTCGGCCTATTTTATTTACACACCACTCGCTGTGGAATACGGCTTGTTCCGTCAGGTAACACATTACATTGCTGATCGATAAAGCCTACTTAAAAATGCAAACCGCCAACTGTAACGGATAACGCTACGCGACAACTCAATTTTGCGACGGCAATTATTTCATTCCGGGAACTCAGCACGGCATTACGACAACAATTAAATCATAGAATAAGTACTCAACTAACCTGTGATTGAAGAATCACAACCTTGACTGTAGATGTCCGCACTGGCCGCGAATATTGACATCAAAATTACATCAGCCTGTTGGCTGCGATCTGTCTACGCTGAGGTTTGGTGGGCGACTGCTCACGACCAAGTCAGTGCGCCTTCCACTCGCCTACACGGGCCGCGTGACTTTCATGATTCATGAAAAAAAACCAGAGTCACGATAAGTTCCACCACCCCGTGCTGCATGAAGCACTCGTGAACTTAGAGATCTCTACCACGTACGAACTTGAGGGAACATTCTAGATTTTTCTATAAATAACTAGAATAGCTCCGCCCCGCACTATTTTTCGATGGGGAATCCCCTATTAATTGATATTAATTCAAGGGAGACCAACGCATCGCACTCCCTTCAAAGGGATATTATGCAGAGATCTGCCGATCTTTATCCGTTTCGTCACATAGGCCCCCACTTAAGATGGTCGACCCGGTCGAACTCCCTAGACAAAGATCGGTCTGAACTCTGAACCTCTACTCTATCAAGATTGGATTCCCAGGAAAAGACGTTCCATAACATTCACTTTCCCTGCGGAGATCCACCAGAATGGTATGGATGCTGGATCACCAACCACCGCCTCCTACATACGTTATCTCCAGCGATTAGGCCCGAAACGTAACGGCCTGGTGATTGGCTTACAGGATCTGTCTACACTGGACTGTTCCGCATCCACCTGTTGCAGGCCATCGGTTACTTTACTGAAGGTTCGTTCGTCCCTTCCGACAATAGGATATTTCCTATCCCGACTAGGCATCACCTTCGTGGACTGTTCGCGGATGTCGACCGAAATGAATGGTCGCTTACTCCAGGTTCGTCTGGAGTACCCTTGCTCCTGCCTTCTCTCCCGCGAGTAAGGACAGTGAGCCTGTCGGCGTGTCGAGTCACCCGACGATCCCGTCGTGCCAGATGTGACATCGCCTGTCCGACCTCGATTCCCAGTGTGCTTAACACCATGGGCCTCTTCCCGACGGAGCCCGGTCGCCCTATCTACGGTTGAACGCTCAGGAGACCGCAGACCCTCCCCACAGGATGTACTGCGTAGGACTGAGTCTTCCTCGCCCTCGTCTGGACCCAGAACCGAATCTAGCGCGATGGTAGTCGCACTATCTTGTGGAGAAACTACCTCGGACCTCTCCAAATTCTGAAGGAGAGTACAATGGAACTTACGCAATTCCCCGCGTACCTTCACCTCATACGTGGATCGGGACATTATCCGCTCCACAGGAAAAGGGCCCTGCCATCCGAGTTCGAATTCCGCCCCCTCGATTGGGAGAAGCGCGAGAACCCTATCTCCAATCTGCAGAGATAAACCGTTTCTGGTCTTGTGCTTTGGTGCTGCCAGACAACACGTTGGGCACGACCGGATATATCTCCGCACGTCGCCTGTCATTCCAGGCCAGTGGTAGTGGCTGGAAAGACACTGGACTGTTGTCCCCACATCCTTATGTCCGGTTAAGGATAAGGTATGCACTCTATGTATCAAGCGGGATCTGTAGTCAGTAGGGACTACCATCTGACCGTACTGGCTATCCCCTTGCCCGGCTCTACGATAAAGCAACCGGTTTTCTACATAGAACTGACCCGGAGTTGGCGGGACAGAACTTTGGGACACCTCCAGTAAGTAAGGACGCAAAGTCGGGTCCCTACTTTGAGCACTGCTCACTAACCTCGCAAGAGAATGGTCTATTTCCTTACCACACTGCCTTTTTCCATCCTTAGCCCTGGCCTGCCTAGCGCTCACTAGACAATGTTCCCTGGGGTCCCCCAGGAATACATGCGGACGACCGAGGATCAAAGGGTAAATAGGATCAGGCAGCACAGCCGCCTGGATGCTACCCGTAACGTACCTGCACCGAATGTCAATCCGAGCAATCGGCAAGTCCATAGCTACGGAGCTCCTCATGGCCAGCTGAAATTCTCTTGTCTCGCCGGTGAGCTGCCCTGGGCTCACAAGGTGGGATGAGATTACAGCTTCAAACTGCAATCCTGTATCGTATAGACATTCCACCTGCTTCCCATTCACCTCTATCGTTTCGATCACAGGTGATTTCTCAGACTTTGGTTTCTCCCGACCCTTAGGTGTGGTCTCGCTAGGTCTACCTCTAGTAGAGGCGAGACACGCAAAGTGCAAGTCCTTTGGCTTCCTCAGGCAATCTACAGTATTATGGGAAGGAGACTTACAGTGCTTACACCACCTCTTACTCCACTTCCGTTTTGGGGAGGCGGGAGGGCTTTGCTTATCGGGTTTCTTACCAGAGTCTTTTACCACAGGATCTGCTACATTGGATGATTCTTTGGGACCTTCGGTCTTGGGCTTCTGATCAAGCCCCTTCTGCCTTTTCTGTGAATCAGTCTGACTGGAATCCCCAGTCTCACCATAGACTTCCACATACCTTTCAGCTAACTTATTTACTATGTCTAGCCTTTCCGCCCCATTTTCCCCTAAGAAATTCCTTAACGGCTTGGACATCTGCATTTTCATTTGATCCACCACCATCAACTCTCTCAGACTCTCATAATCCTCTTTGAAATTGGCCAATGCCATCCACTTCAACAGGTATGAGTTCAACCTCACACTATATGCCGAGAACATCTCACCTGGTTCTCTCTTGGAAGTTCTGAACCTCCGCCTGTAAGCATGGGCTGTCATTTCGAATCTTTTCAAAAGAGCCGATTTCAGGGTTGGATAATCATTTTCCATCCCTGGGGGAAGACGCGCATACACTTCGTACGCGGTGCCACGGAGTCCTTGTGAAAGCTTAAGATTCCAACGCTCAGGCTCTAAACCCATAGCTTTACACATTACCTCGAACTTCTCTAAGAATTGATCTATCTTCTCTTGGTCCGGTTCAAATGGTGGAAACGGCCATTTCATAGCATGGTAAGCTGGTCTGCTGGCTACTGATGAGCTAGGTAAAGCTACTCCACCTACTGCTCCCTCAGACTCACCAACCGATTTAGCCTCTACCTCAAGTTGCTTCATACGGAACTCATGTTCCATTTCCAACTTCCTAGCATCTAATTTCTTAGACTCTAGGTCAGCTACCAGTTTTTGTGCCTGTTGGTCTGCCACCAATTTTTGCTCTTCAAGTGCTACCTTTCGAGCTTCCAGCTCAATTTCTGACTTTCTTCGCTCCCTCTCTTCTGCTCTGAAGTCTCTCTCTACTTCCAGAACATAGGCTTTGAACTCCTCACCTTCCAATCCCATCTCAGTTGCAGATGCCCGCACCTTAGCTAAATCTAAAGTACGAGTAGCCATGCTTAGTGTAACTTAGTATCAGTATAGATATGCAATACCCAATCACAATGCTAACTGCACTCCAACCAACACTGTAACGATGTATCTATACTAACTTAACTAAATGTCTGTCCACGTCGAAGAGAAAGGTTTCAGTAGCCCCACTCGTCAAGTAGATAATAGGTATAGGACAGATGACACTATAACCTATTCCTACGAGATGTCAGAACAAAGAGAAGATCCCGGACGAGCCCCCACTCTATCTTGTGACAAGACCGCCGGGGCTTGGACTGGTTTGCCACGATAGATACTATCCCCTGCCTTTGCTCCAACCACCTCAATAGCACTCTACATCTACCAGGCCCCACACAAGCCGGGACAGCTTAACCTTCCCTCCCTCACCTAGGGTTCCTAACCCCAAGGGGGCTCGGACCAGACACCAGTCATATCACTGCACAAAGTCATAGCTTAGATAACAAAAATTTAATTCTGAACTACGTCAACCACAACACAGAGAAGGATGGCTGAAAGCCAGACTAGAGGAACTATGTACAAGATCAAAGACGCAGATGAGTATTCATCATGGAGGCGGACGATAGCTCATGCGGTTGTCCAGTCGTGGTAGCGACTCACCCAGGCTCCTCCAGTGGACTGGAACTCCACGGTCTGCTGCCTCTCCAAAGTTCCCTCTTCACCCAGAGAACCACGCAAGGGCTGATCAAGCGCAGTACCACTGCCTGACTGACACTGCACTGATGAACAAGGATCCTTCCTTGCTGTCGTACTATTTCCCTCGTCACACTCCTGATGAAGTCTGGGCCGACTCTACAACATTAGCGGTCTCCCACTTGCAGAAAAAGTACATGTAGCACCGTCTCAAAATACACAAGAGCCAGGTCACCCTTCTATCTCATCAGTGACCCACACACTGATATGTCACTTACATAATAAGCGGTTGCTCCACACGAACACACAATGTCACTGGTAAAGTCTATCAGGTGACTAAACACTTCACCTTAGTTCCATGTCCTTGGACAATAGATCTTCACATAGTATCATGTAACTACCCTGATCAATGGGTAGTAATCACAACCTAGCATACACTGTCAACAGTTCATCACGATCGCATGAGGTAGCTCCCTACCTTAACAAACATTGTCAACAGTTCATCACGTTGGCATGAGGTAACTCCCTACCTTCACAAACATTGTCACTCAGGTGTTTCCACCAATGTTGTAATCAATGTCCTAGTTCACTGGACCACATGTTGGCTTCATAAAGTTAGCCAATGTAAAAACACTATTTAAGCATCAACTGATACATGGTGTCCCATAACCCAGCCGGGCCAGAAGCATATAACACAGGTCATGGTGACCGGTAACAATGATCACTTCGCTCAACTTGAAAGGTCACTACCTTGCAATTACCAAGGTTTACACAGAGACTGAATGTCACCAGTGCTTCACTGGCTTGAATCACCAGACGTTTCAGTGTTGGATCCTCTCAGGATCGGATGACACTCGTCGGACTCTTGACGGAGGTCCTAACCTAGACCTACCGACTTATTCAGCACTCAGCTCCTTCCAACATTGATCTTGCAGAATCAGACGACCACTCCCAGTATGGCCTCAATCAACTTCTGGATAGGCACTGGAATGAGTGGGCCCATAGAGCTCATGGTGCAGCTCTTGAATCTTCTTCTGTATAGTACTAACAGATCCTGAAACACGGAGAGGTTGGTGTGAGTACTCAACTACAACAAAGACTACCAGCATCTCCACCCTGTCACCTGCCTCTCAGACATTCCTCATGTCTACCAACATGAGTATGAAATCATCACATCATAGATCTACTTAGTCACTATAATATATAGGCATAATGATGGTAGAAACAGCAATAGCACACTTGTTCAGTCAAGTAACACTTCTGGGCTACATATAACCCCTAGCACCAGAGTCGACTGTATGACTCTGTCAAGCATCCTTCGCCTGGTGCCAGTCCAATCCGGTTTCATCTCCCATCATCAATCAACATATACACTTACTTTCCTTTCAGTGTAGGGATTACTGTATCGAGAAGGTGTCCAGCCGGACATCTCCTTCCTGACAGACTCATCAATTCATCAATCCCTTAACCCATGGACTGATGAATTACACACATTACTAACTATATGTCCATAATGAATTATACTCCTGATAATTCATTACTATAGCATTAACTAAGGAGAACTCAGGACTTGTTACACTTAAATAACAAAATCATATCACAGCCATAGTGTCAGGTCTGGGATCCCTGCCCCAGATCCTGAGTTGCCCTTGTATTCACTGACTATCTTTCAGGTCAGTCATACCTGTGCCGGTCGAGCACAGCTGTGGTGGCCATCCACCATTACACTTTCCCACAGCTACGGTGGGTCTCGTGTACCTTGTCCCGTGACGACTTAAGTCACGTCATCCAATGTAGCAAACCTCTAGACTCCACTACCAAACTCTGGCTCCACCTTTTTTTTTGGGGGGGGGGGGGGGTTATGCCCCTCAAATACTACTACTTCACGGCCGTACTCCAAGTACTCCATGAACCGAGTCAGGGTTCCAGAAGAGTAGAATATTAGAGACCGAAACGGTTAGGTTCAAACCTCGATCTATCTAGACACCTCGGCCTCGAATTACGGAGTGCCGCATCACCCTCGTTCGGGTATGTTCACTCATCGCATATGCACGATTGCATTGGGTCGGACCTATTACTGATCGGGTTGGGGGTACCGGCCTACCTCCCGCTGCCTAGACAAACGTACGATGGAACACGCACGGTCATCCTTGCGGACGGACATGACAACAAGCAGTAACAATAGTATCATGAATACTTCTTATCAATTGTTATCCTACCGATGCAACGCCATTCGTCTTACGCGGAATAACACTGCTATCTGCACACAGCAAATACACCACTGCTGATTTCACCTTGATTCCTCGAAACATCACCATCACTGATAGAACAATTACGTTACCATTCTAATGTCATGAAGCACAGTACACATTTCTAATAATAAGCTTTACCTTATCATTTACAGCGTCTATCATGTTGATGTAATGACGGACAAACTGTCGCCTTGCCTGCGTAATGAATAAACCAAACCCGTAACTGCTACACACTGTAAAGCACATCGTTCGGCCTATTTTATTTACACACCACTCGCTGTGGAATACGGCTTGTTCCGCCAGGTAACACATTACATTGCTGATCGATAAAGCCTACTTAAAAATGCAAACCGCCAACTGTAACGGATAACGCTACGCGACAACTCAATTTTGCGACGGCAATTATTTCATTCCGGGAACTCAGCACGGCATTACGACAACAATTAAATCATAGAATAAGTACTCAACTAACCTGTGATTGAAGAATCACAACCTTGACTGTAGATGTCCGCACTGGCCGCGAATATTGACATCAAAATTACATCAGCCTGTTGGCTGCGATCTGTCTACGCTGAGGTTTGGTGGGCGACTGCTCACGACCAAGTCAGTGCGCCTTCCACTCGCCTACACGGGCAGCGTGACTTTCATGATTCATGAAAAAAACTAGAGTCACGATAAGTTCCACCACCCCGTGCTGCATGAAGCACTCGTGAACTTAGAGATCTCTACCACGTACGAACTTGAGGGAACATTCTAGATTTTTCTATAAATAACTAGAATAGCTCCGCCCCGCACTATTTTTCGATGGGGAATCCCCTATTAATTGATATTAATTCAAGGGAGACCAACGCATCGCACTCCCTTCAAAGGGATATTATGCAGAGATCTGCCGATCTTTATCCGTTTCGTCACACTACTGTTTTTTTAATAAGGCTAAAGTAATTCACAAAATCCTATTTCAAAATGCCCCAAGTACCTTTGGCCGTTGTTAAATATAACGCAAGGCATACCGAACGACTGAATGTACTTCATGTCCCTAAACCTAGGATAGACTATAAAAAGCAAGCTTAGCATACTCTGCCACTCAGTTGTAGAACAATCTTCCACAAGAAATCAAAGACACCACCAATCATTATGCATACAGTCGCAACCTGTTTGAACACTACCTCAGAACAGACTACATGCCCCCTGGAAAAAAAAAAGCAACAAAGACAATAATAATGGTAAATTATCTCGAACGACAACTAGCCAAAAACAAAAATAAATAAATTAAATAACATTCCCATATGAATGGCACGTTACACCCACCTTGGGTATTTATGATGCCCATGTTAAACATTGCCGGTCTCTCTGGCTGTGGGGTTACAACACTTTCTCTCTGTAATCCCGTTTATCACGCAGAGTCTCGCAGCGGAGCGAGAACTGAGGTGGTTCGACCCCCGCTCGTGACTTGCGGATACTGAGCCGGCCGCTCAGAAAGCAATGGCAAACTACTGAGCGTAATCTTGCCAAGAGATCAACAGACAGCTGAAAGATGCTGCTGTTGACAGCTAAGTCCTGTAAAAGGATACGCAAAAACATGTTAAACATTGCCTCAATGAGTCATGTATTATTGATTATTTTTCATGCGTTTTAATGCTTATTGTTCTTTTGTTGTCAAAGAATTGCTTCATACGAGATGTTGAATGAAAGAATGTATGAGAGGAAATAGAGACGAAAGGCAGAATGTAAGACGGGCCTGCGTGCCCAATTCTTAACCCTTTGAAAATAAAGATTTCCGTTCGTTCGTTCGTTCTCTCTCTGTCTCTCTCCCTCCCTCTCTCCTCTCTCTCTGTCTCTCTCTCCTCTCTCTCTCTGTCTCTCTCTCCTCACTCTGTCTCTGTCTCTCTCTGTCTCTCTCTGTCTCTCTCTGTCCCTCTCTGTCTCTCTCTTTGTCTCTCTCTATCTCTCTCCTCTCTCTCTGTGTCTCTATCTTTGTCTCTCTCTGTCTCTCTCTGTCCCTCTCTCTTCTCTCTATGTCTCTCTCTCCCTCTATCTGTCTCTCTCTCCTCTCTCTCTCCTCTCTCTACTCTCTCTCTGTCTCTCTCCTCTCTCTCTGTCTCTTTCCTCTCTCTCTCTGTCTCTCTCCTCTCTCTGTCTCTCTCTGTCTCTCTCCTCTCTCTCTCTCTCTCTCTCTCTCTCTCTCTCTTTATCTCTCTGGCTCAGGAATAATGGGCTCAGAATCGGGCATGTAAACATATGCCATCTATTAGGGAAGCTGCCCGAACTATCACTTATACTTAATCAAAATTTTCACATGTTCGGCGTTAGCGAAAGTCGATTAAATAGTAACATCTCAGATGATGACATCGCTATCAGAGGTTTTAAAACCATTTGAAGAGATCCCTATCAGAAACAAGAGACGGGTATTGCAGTTTATATTTCCAACTCGCTTAACGCCCACCGCAGGCTAGATTTTGAAACCTGTGAGATTGTGTGTGCAAGGCTTGAGGTTAAACTTCAAAATCGCATACCGCTAGTAGTTGGCTATCTTTATCGAAACCCCAGTGCAGGAAATATCTGGTATGAAAAATTCACCACTATGATGGATGTAGTCTTTAGTAATGTTAGAGAAATAATACTGCTAGGTGACTTCAACATAGACACTAACAAATCAAACAAAACATGGGAAAACATAATAGAGTCATATAACTTCCAACAGTTAGTCAAACACGCCACTAGAATAACTACATCATCTGCAACACTTATAGATCATATTTATACTACGTGTGCTGACAACATCACAGAATGTGCCGTACCTATTAATGCAATGAGCGATCACTACCCAGTATGTTGCACGTGGTCGAAAAAAGGCACCAAAGCTCCACAATACAAACATATAAGTATAAAATATAGAAATTACAAAAATTTCAATCGAGACGTCTTCTTACAAGATTTGCTCAACTCATCTCTGGACTATGTTTACTAGCTTCCTGACCCAGACGATGCTCTGGACCACCTTTCTAAGTATATTTGATAAGCATGTTCCATTTAAGGAAGTTCGTGTTAAACATCACACAAAGCCCCCGTGGATCACACAGGAGGTAGTTGAATTTATGAGAGACCGGACAGGGCACATAAAAATAGAGATCTAACTATGTACCGTAGTCTAAGAAACAAAGTTCAATATGTTATTCGGAAGGAAACGAAAAACTATTTTAAGAAATTAATAATAGATAAAACCAACACTAAAGATATATGGAAAGCAATTAATACCTTGACAAACAAACACAAATCATCACAATCGTTACCATCAAATCAGGTAACATGTGATCAATTCAGTAGATACTTTCAGTCCGACATAAACCAACTGAAGGCTGCAATACCAGATGCGCATCATGACATATCTTTATTATCATCATTCTGTGAGAACAAATGCTATGGAGACATTCCCTCCAACATACCGCTAATGACTACCACTGAAGTATTTACTCATCTCAGTAATCTAAACAACAGTAACTCATCAGGAGTAGATGGAATCAGTAATCGAATCCTTCGCCATCCTGCACCGGCGATCTGCGAGTCACTAACTTTTATATATAATCAATGTCTCACTAAAGATCACTTCCCATCAGCCTTTAAAATCGCTAAAGTGTATCCTCATTTAAAAGCTGGTCCTCTAGACGATCGTCTCATGAGTATAGGCCAATTTCCATATTATTCTCATTATCCAAACCGCTAGAAAAGCACACCCACAAAACAACACTAGACCACTTAGTTCGCCATAAACTGAAAGTTGACAGTCAGTCAGGATTTCGGCCAAAATATTCTTGCCATACAGCACTAACAAACATGATAGAAAACTGGCATCAAAATATTAACAACAATACTCTATGTGGAGAGGTGTTTATAGACTTTAGAAAAGCATTCGATATGATAGATCATACTATTCCATTTAAAACACTAGAAACAATGAAAGTAAGCTTTAATATAGTGACATTAATAAAATCTTTTTTATTAGACAGAAAGCAGGTAGTATCACACAATACAGTTTTATCTCAAGCCATTACCATTAATATTGGAGTACCTCAGGGGTCTATTCTTGGCCCTCTGTTATTTGCCATTTATATAAATGATCTTCCTTTAAATCTGTCGTCGTCCTGCGATGTATTTGCTGATTACTGCACAGTATATACAAACGCTATTGATCGTAATGTGCTAGAATTATCCTTGCAACAGGAAATAAATAGTTTAGTTAACTGGAGTAATGCAAACCGCATGCAAATTAACTTTACTAAAACAAAGTCTATGTTAATAGGAACCAGGCAAAGACTTCACACGCTAAACTCGCAGAGAACTCTTCAGCTGCACATTGGCAGCACGCCTATAGAAAGTGTCACCGAGCACAAGGCACTGGGTGTTATCATAGATCAAAATCTAACCTTTAACTCATATGTTCATGCTCTAGTTAAACAAATAGCCAAAAAAGTATACCAACTTGCCAGAATTAAAAATTTCCTTGACGAAAATACAAGAAAGATATTCTATACTTCCCATATACAAACACATATGGATTACTGCTCCACAGTCTGGGATATATGCTCCAAATCAATAACAAAACGCCTATAATTACTCCAGAAAAGGGCAGTGCGTTTAATTAATGGTGAAAAGCTTACAGACAATTCTAACCTACATAACGTCTCCGGTTACTGCCACTCAACAAGCGCCTACTTTTTAATAAGGCCAAACTAATTAACAAAATCATATTTCAAAATGCTCCAAGCTATCTTTGGCCAATGTTTAAATATAACGCTAGACATAGCGAATGACTAAATATACTTCATGTCCCTAAACCTAGGATAGACTTATATAAAACAAGCTTAGCATACTCTGCCGCTCATTTGTGGAACAATTTTCCACAAGAGATCAAAGGCACCACCAATCATTATACATACATTCGCAACCTGTTTGAACACTACCTTAGTACAGACTACATTCCCCCATAAACAATAACACAAGAAAACAATAATGGTAAATTATCTCAAACGACAACTAGCCAAAACAAATTTCCTATATGTATGGCACGCTACACCTTCCTTAGGTATTTATATTTTTCCATTGGCACCTTTCCGTCTTGACAGACGATAGTTTGGTACATTGTGCTTCAAAAAGGCTTAATAACTGCGATCCATGGCGGTGGCGAGTGTGGCTGGTAAGGCCAATTCTTGCTGCAAATGTTTGCCCACAGTAGGTGCATGTGAAAACATGGTCATTTCCACCATTTTGCACCATCTTACGTCTCTCACGCTCTGTGTGTGCTTTATCTGCAATCATTTTCTCCTTTGTCTTTATTCCATTTCTGATAGTTGCCCTCCATGTAATACGTTCAGCGGCGACGTGTTCACAATGTGCATTATCAATGCCTGTATCAATCATGTCCCGCTTACACACATCTTTGTATCGTAGTAGAGGCCGACCCTGAGATCTCCTACCCGTCTGTAATTCACCAAAAAAGATGTCCTTTGGTATTCTACCATCATCCATCCTCCTAACGTGTCCTATCCATCTAAGTCTACGAAGACTGAGCATGGAATACACCGTCACACAACCTGATCTTTCCAATACTTCAGTATTTGTGATTTTGTCTTGCCACTTAATACCACGTATTCTTCGCAGACACCGCATATGAAAGCTGTTTAAACGTTTCTCTTGGCGTGAGTAAGTTGTCCAGGTTTCACTGCCATAAAGAAGAGTACTAAGGACACAGGCTTGGTAGACGAGGACTTTTATTTTGGCAGTAAGCTTCTTGTTCTCCCAGACTCTTTTTGCTAACATGTTCATTGTTGTAGCTGCCTTGCCAATCCTGATGTTGATTTCCTGATCGAGGGATAATTTGCTATTTACCTCTGATCCTAGATATGTAAAATGGTCTACTGTCTCCAGTTCGGCATCGTCAATAAAGATTGATGGTACACCATGTGCACCTTGTGACATAATCTGTGTCTTCTTTTTGTTAATTGTTAAACCAAATTCAGAACAAGCATTGGAGAATGCAGATAGTAGATGTTGTAATTCTTCCTCAGAGTGGGTCGCAGCATCATCCGCAAAAAGCAACTCTCTGATTAGTACCCTGCTAATTTTGGTCTTGGCCTTCAATCTCTGAGCATTATAGAGGCCACCATCTGAGCGTGAGTGAATGTATATACCGTCATCCTGATCACGAAAGGCATATTTCAGTAGAAGTGAAAAATATATCCCAAAGAGCATGGGGGCTAGTACACAACCTTGCTTAACTCCACTCTTGATTTCAAACTCTTCTGAAGTTGAGCCATCAAACTTGATTATACCCTTCATGCCTGTGTGGAACGATTCCACAATGGACAGAAGAGTTGGTGGGCAGCCAATCTTCTTTAGTGCTTTGAACAGACCCTCACGACTGACCAAATCGAATGCCTTTGTGAGGTCGATGAAGGCAATAAACAGTGTCTGATTTTGTTCCCGGCATTTTTCTTGCATCTGTCGCAATGAGAATATCATATCAATGGTAGACCGGTTCTGACGGAAGCCGCACTGTGATTCGGGGTAGACTTGATCTCCCAGGACTTGAAGTCTGTGCAGGACAATTCTGGCAAATACTTTCCCAACAATACACAGAAGTGAGATACCCCTATAGTTGTTACAGTCGCTCCGATCTCCCTTGTTCTTGTACAGCGTTATGATGTTTGAATCTTTGAAATCCTGTGGGACTTGTCCTTCTTGCCAGCATAGCTCTATTAGCTGGTGGATCTGTAGAGCGATGTGTGTCTTGCCCACTCCTGATCACCTCTATTGGAATCCCATCCTTACCTGGAGCCTTGCCAGATGCAAGCTCATTTATAGCACACTTAACTTCTGTTATAGTGGGAGGTGTGTTCAGGTGGTCAAGAGTTGGCAGGGCCTCTATGGCGTTGAGGGCATCATGCGCTAGCTTGGTCTCACTTGAGTAAAGCTCTAAATAGTGCTCGACCCATCTATCCATCTGCTGTTTCTTATCAGTGATGATTTCTCCAGTCAAGGTTTTCAGCGGTGCACATCTTTTGATCATTGGACCACAGGCTTTCTTTATCCCTTCATACATGCTTCTGATGTTTCCCTTATCACTTGCGATTTGAATGGACTCCCACATAACTTAATCCAATAGTCATTCGCACACTGCCTGGCAGCCTTTTGTACATCCTTCCTCGCTTGCTTCAGCTCACTCAGAGTGTTACGCGTTGGTCTTTCCTTGTTTCTTAAGAGAGCTATCTTCTTTTTATCAATCAAGGGCTGCAGTATCTGGCTGTTTGCCGCAAACCAGTCCTGCCTCTTATGATCCACAGTGCCGTAAACCCCTACCGCTGTTTTATAAATAGTTTCCTTAAGTTTACTCCATTTATCATTTACTATACAATTTTCTGATGTATCATTGAAAGCGTCTTCAAGTTGCTGTTGAAATTCAAAGCACTTTCCAGGATCGTGAGTGTTAGTAATATTAATCCTGGGGCTAGACTTGTGTTTAGCTGTGTAGATTCTCTTTTATCTCAGTCTAATCCTTGCAACAACCAAAGAATGATCTGTATCATAGTCAGCACTGTGGTAACTTCGAGTTAATGATGAATGGTTCAGATGTTGTCTCCGTGTGATAATGAAGTCCAGCTGATGCCAATGGCTGGATCTTGGATGTTTCCATGTGACCTTATGCATCTCTTTTGTTTTAAAAAAGGAGTTTGTAATACATAGGTCATTTCTAGTGCAATGCTCCAGCAGCCTTTGCCCATTATCATTCATGCGACCGATGTTGTATTTTCCAAGGCACACTGGCCGTGAACTCGAGTCCTTGCCCACACGAGCATTGAAATCACCGAGCATATAAATGTAGTCGGATTTTGGAACTGCCTTGATCGCAGAGTCTAGCTGCTCATAGAACGTATCCTTCACATCATCAGGGGAAGCGAGTGTCGGTGCATATGCAGTGAGAATGGTGGCAAATCCACAAGAGGTTGCCAAGCGCAGTGATAATAATCTTTCATTACCTCCAGCTGGGATATCAATCATTCCCAGTAGCGAATTCTTCACTGCAAAGCCCACCATGTTGCCTTTTTTCTGCCTGCCCTCTTCCCTTCGAAAAAAAGGTGTAATTGTTTTCCCTGAGTGACCCTTCCTCAGCGAGGCGAGTCTCATGCAGGCCAGCAATATCAATGTTAAGACGATTGAGTTCAGCATCAATCATAGCACCCATTGAAGCAGGCAGGCTGTGGAGGATCAGCACCCAATTGGCTGGGGGCTGTCCAGCTTGAGGCGGGCGGTAGCTGATCAGTGACACTTGTAGGTGTCTCCCACCGTCAGAGGCAACGCGTGGCGCCCCATGTCTACGCCAACTGACAAGGACTTATAACCCGTAACAGTTGCCTCTCGCTTTGATTCCGAGACCGGTTAAGACCAGGGATGGAGTTATTGCCTCTCCATAGCACAAAGCCTGGGCTAAAATAAAGAAACCATGTGTTGCCCATGCAGCATGATCCCTCTCTCGGCCTGCCTAGTTCACTCCAGAGGAAAGTTGACACCTATAATCTGGAACAAGACAAGCTGCAGAAGCTGCCGGATCAGCAAAGCAATGCTCTAACTGTCCGCCTGTCGGAGCTTCGATCCTAGACCAGCTGCCAACCACGGCTTAGGGCCTGGTCTGCCCTGCCATGACTTATTTTGTCTTTGGGTTGCATTTCCTCGCACCAGGATAAGGCTAGTACCCTCCCAATTGCGCTCTTCCGCCCGAAGCCGTTGGCACAATGTGGGGTGTCGAGTTTGGTAAGCGCCGCCCAACATTCGGCGCTGACAGAAAGCAGGTAGTACCGTCTACTGTCATACGGTAGCTCAGTCATATCTGACTAAGACCTGACTCACTAGGTATTTATAATGCCCATGTTAAACATTACCCCAGTGAGTCATTTGTTATTGATTATTTTTCATGCGTTATAATGCTATTGCTCTTTTGTTATCAAAATTTGCTTCATAAGTGATGTTGAATGAAAGAATGTATGAGAGGAAATAGAGAAGAAAGGCAGAATGTCAGACGGGCCTGCGTGCCCAATTCTTAACCCTTTGAAAATAAAGACTTTCGTTTGTTCGTTCGTCCGTTCTCTTTCTCTCTCTCTCTCTCTCTCTCTCTCTCTCTCTCTCTCTCTCTCTCTCTCT
Organism: Cepaea hortensis; assembly: GCA_963921405.1. Lineage (NCBI taxonomy): Eukaryota > Metazoa > Mollusca > Gastropoda > Stylommatophora > Helicidae > Cepaea > Cepaea hortensis. Next base: position 165,184,177 of record OY992878.1, read on the forward strand.
CTCTCTCTCTCTCTCTCTCTCTCATTTTCGATCCCTCCCCTTCTATCTCCTTCACTGTCATTTTACACTCCTCTCTTTCTCCCTCTCTGAACGAAAGATGAGTGGTTAGAAGGGCCGAATGTAAAACGGGCCTGTGTGCCCAATTTGTGACCCATTCAAAATAAAGTTCGTTCGTTCGTTTGTTCTCACCCACCTCCACACTCTGTCTCTCTCTCTCTCTCTCTCTCTCTCTCTCTCTCTCTCTCGCTCTCTCTCTCTCTCTCTCTCTAAAGAGACTTGATTAGTCAACATGCTCCTATTTTTCCTTTCACTCTTAAGTTCCTTCTTTCTCTCACTCACTCTCCCACTCACTTAATCACTCACCGCACCTCACCTAACTCACTCACTCACTCACTCACTCACTCACTCACTCACCTCACCTCACTCACTCACTCACTCACTCACCGCACCTCACCTCACCTCATCTCACTCACTCACTCACTCACTCACTCACCGCACCTCACCTCACTCACTCACTCACTCACTGACTCACTCACTCACACTCTTTGTCTCTCTCCCAAAAGACTAGATTTGTCATCACTGTATGAAAGAATGGAGACATCACGTGGTACAGCATATGAGAAGAATGGAGACATCACATGGTACAGCATATGATAAGAATCGAGATGTCACACGATACAGCATATGAGAATAGAGACATCACACGGCACAACATATGATAAGAATTGAGACATCACATGGTACAGCATATGAGAATAGAGACATCACATGGTACAGCATATGAGAAGAATGAAGACATCACATGGTACAGCATATGAGAAGAATGAAGACATCACATGGTACAGCATATGATAAGAATTGAGACATCACACGGAAAAGCATATGAGAAGAATGGAGACATCACATGGTACAGCATATGAGAATAATAGAGACGTAACATGGTACAGCATATCATAAGTATCGAGACATAGCATGGTATCGCATATGAGAATAGAGGCATCGCATGGTACAGCATATGCGTCAGAAGCAGACCCCACTCACTTGTTCTCGTTGGTTTTTTCATAGCGGGGGAAGGGGTCATCGTCGTGGTCGTTCAAGTCATAACTTGCCAGAGGATCCTAGAAACATGTTGCTAAAGTACAAGCTGTTATTCAAACCTACAAACATGTTGCTGAAGTGCAAACTGTTATTCAAACCTACAAACATGTTGCTAAAGTACAAGCTGTTATTCTGTCCTACAAACATGTTGCTGAAGTACAAACTGTTATTCAAACCTACGAACATGTTGCTAAAGTAGACGTTGTTATTCAAACCTACAACCATGTTGCTGAAGTACAAATTGTTATTCAAACCTACAAACATGTTGCTAAAGTACAAGTCGTTATTCTATCCTACAAACATGTTCCTAAAGTAAAAGCTGTTATTCTATCCTACAAACATATAATTAAAGTCTGGGTTGTTTTCCTACAAACATATTGTCAAAGTATGAATTGTTACTGTATCCTACAAACATACTGTTAAAGCATGGGTTGTTATCTTACAAACATATTGTTAAAGTATGAGTTGTGATCCTACAAACATATTGTCAAAGTATAAGTTGTTATTGTATCCTATATACATACTGTCAACGTATGGGTTGTTATCTTATAAACATATTGTTAAAGTATGAGTTGTTATACTATAAACATGCGGTTAAAGTATGGGTTGTTATGATACAAACATATTTTTAAAGTATGGGTTGTTATAATAGAAACATATTGTTAAATTATTGTAAATCAAATATAATGTTAAAGTATGGGTTGTTATCCTAAAAATGTTGTTAAAGTAGAAGCTGTTGTTCAATCCTATAAACATATTGTTAAATTATGGAATGTTATTATGTTAAAGTATTGGTAGTTATCTGTCCTACAAATATACTGCTAAAGTATGAGTTGTTATTCAAGCCCACAACCATACTGTTTTAGTATGGGTTGTTATCCTACAAATATATTGTTTAAAGTATAGACTGTTAAAAAAAAAGTCACTTAAAAGTCGACAGGGTCGACTTCATTGCACCGGGTTTATCCCATATGACTCGGTCTCTTTCCGCAGCGCGGAAAGCGTCGCACAAAGCACGAACTCCGTAGCTTTTAGCGACGACCCACAGGAGTCTCCGAAAAATTTAACTCGTAAACCGAAGGGCGCGGCCCGGAATCGAACCCACAACCTTCGGAGCACGAGTCAAACGGCTTGACCACTTCGCCACAGAGACTCCTAATAGACTTTTATTCTACCCTACAAACCTACAAACATATTGGTAAAGTATGGGTTGTTATCCTACAAACTACTGTTAAAGTATGGGTTGTTATCCTACAAACATACTGTTAAAGTACGGATTGTTATTCTACAAACATAATGTAAAGTACGGGTTGTTATAAATCAAACATAATGTTAAAGTATGAATTGTTATCCTACAAACATAATGTTAAAGTATGGGTTGTTATCCTACAAACATAATGTTAAAGTATGGGTTGTTATAAATCAAACATAATGTTAACGTATGAGTTGTTATTCTACAAACATAATGTTAAAGTATGGACTGTTATTATATCCATATTGCAAAATGCTTTTTGTTTGCCATAGTGATTCTTGTTCTAATCTAAACAGGCAATTTTGGTATGCCTGTTCCAGCTTGTTGTACCGATTCATTTATTCAGGAGTTTCCATTTACTTGGATATTATATTGGGATTCTTCTAACCTCTTTGAGATTACACACAGTAATGTTCGTTTTCTTACCATTTGATTCTAACCCTAGTTGTTCACTGTGTACAATATACTGCATCTACTAAATGTTACAGGCCCTCTTCATTGTCTGAATAATTTATCCTGTTGATGTTATTTTGTTTCAATGGCTATTCCTCTCATCTCTTTTAAATGTTTCAAATTTTCACTGTTTTGGAAACCGAAGTCTTAAAACAGTATACATCCCTTTTGCCCGCCTACTTCATTATACATGTTTGTCGCAGCTTGTTATTTCGAATATATGCTATTTATAAGTGTGAGGACTTTCCCTTTAATTTGGAGATCTGTAAGCATCTTTATCATGTCGACATGTCTTACTCTATACAAAAACTATGTGTATTCAATGAAGCAACGATGTAGGTATTTGTTTACTTCTAACTACTTCTTTTACATCTTTTTACTTCTTTACTTCTGTGTCTGTGTGGGGGGATGTGTGTATGGGTGGGGGATGTGTGTGTGTAGGTGGGGAGATGTGTGTGGGTAGGGGTTGTGTGTGTGGGTGGAGGATTTATGGGTGGGTGGAGGATTTGTGGGTGGGTGGGGGAGGTGTGGTTGGGTGTGGGATGTGTGGTTGGGTTGGGGATGTGTGGGTGGTGGGGGTTGTATGAGTGGGTGAAGGATGTGTGGGTGTATAGCTGGGTGGTTGGAGGATGCGTGGGTGTGGGTGGGTAGGTGAGTGATGTGTGTGGATGAGTGGGTGGCGGATGCATGAGTAGGTAGGTGTGTTTGGGTTGGGGGATCTGTGTGTGGGTGAGGATGTTTTTTATGGGTCGGGGATAGGTGTCTGGGTGGGGAGATTGTGTGGATGAGGGATGTGTGTGGGTGGGGAATGTGTGTGGGATGTGTGTGGGTGGGCGTGGGCGTGTGGGTGTTAGTGGGTGAGTTGGGGATGAGTGGGTGGGTGGGTATGTGGGGAGGGATGTGTGGATATTTATATGGATGTGTGTAGGGAGATATGTGTGGGGAGATGTGTGTGGAGATGTGTGTGTATGTGTGTGTGTGTGTGTGTGTACATAAGTAAACATTTGTCATTTACTTTGTGATAGTGATTGAACATATGTATATGTGAGGGAGTGTGTATTTGTGTGTTATCGAGTGAGTGCAAAACTGTGAGGTTGTGCAAATGATGTAAGTATGTATGCAGGTATGTGCGTTTTTACGAATGTGCGTGTGCACGTTTGTCTGCCTGTCCCAAAACACCGTAATATGCATTGTTTATGTTTACAACATTCATTTGACAATGTTGTTTTCCCTCATATATGAATGTATCATGCGCTATTGATTGAACGAAAGATGAGTGATTGGAAGGGCCGAATGCAAGACGGGCCTACGTGCCAAATTTGTTACCCTTTGAAAATAAAGTTCGTTCGTTCGTTCATTCGTTCATTCGTTCGTTATATTGATTGCTATATTACTGTTCTCAGCAAATACACAACATTTGTTATATCTTTGCCTTCTTCCATCTCTAGAGTTAAGATGTCTTCTGTCATCCATTTCCTGATGCTTATGATCTTGTTTTGGTATAGTTGTTCTCACAAGCTGTTAAACGGCAACTTCCAGTATATCCCATTGATCATTAACATCTTGAAATATAATTTCTAGATCAGATAGTGAATAACATAAGTTATTGTTATTTTTGTTTTTTAATGTTGAATATGTATTGCATCTTTCTTTTTTTTTTCTCTAATAGTGCCACTCCTGTGTTGGTTGTCAAGGCCTCTCATTCTCCCGACGTGACTGCCTCTCGTGTCTGGTCGTACCAATTCTAATTCCCAAGTATCTCTTTCTAGACATCGATGTGGATTCCATCCATCATGTGCCATGCCGGTAAGCGTGGGCGGTCATGTTCTGCCATCTCACTCGATCACCAGAGTCGTGGATCAGCTCCAAGTTTCTGTCTCGACCATGCCACAAGGCCATGCCATCCAGGTACTTGCTTCTAGGTCTTCCCCTTGGTCTGTTCCCCTCGATCTTACCAGTTGTCACCAAATTCTCCAATCCATTTCTTCTCATAACATGCCCAAAGAATTTTGACTGTCTACGTCTAATTTCTCTAATCAATTTACGATCTTCATTTGTTTCTTGAAGGACTTGTTCATTGGTCTTTCTGGCTGTCCATGGTATTCTTTGCATTTTCCTCAGAAACCACATCTCTACAGCCATCAGATGTTTTTCAGCTTGACTGCTCATTGTCCACGCTTCACATCCATATAAAAGTACAGGTTCTATGTAGCATCTCAACACTCTTTTTCTCGTTTCAATTGACATCTTTTTATTTGTCAATATGTTTTTCATCTTGCTAAAGGCTACTTTTGCCATGGCGATTCTTGTTCTAATCTCTTCAAGGCATCTCCCATCAGATGTTATTACTGTTCCGAGATAATTGTACCTACTCACTTGTTGAAGAATATTCCCATTTACTTGTATATTACATTGTGGTATTACGTCCTTCCTAGTGATGACCATAATCTGTGTATTTTTACAATTTAATTCTAACCCTAGTTGTTCACTGTGTGTAACAATCGCATCTACTAAATTTTGCAGGTCCTGTTCATTGTCTGCAATCAAGACTGTATCATCTGCATATCTAATGTTATTGATGCATCGTCCCCCAATGTTTATTCCTTCCATATCTTCAATATTTCTGAAAATACTTTCACTGTACAGGGAAAACAGATCTGGAGACATTACACATCCCTGTCTCATATCCCTTTTAATAGGCTGATATTGGCTTACTTCATTATCAACTCTTATGGCAGCTTGTTGTTTCCAATATATGTTTTTTACAAGTCTAAGATCTTTTCCATCAATTTGTAGATCGTCAAGCATCCTTATCATGTTGACATGACTCACTTTATCAAAAGCCTTTGTGTAGTCAATAAAGCAAAGGTGTAGATCTTTGTTTACTTCTATAGAACGTTCGATTATGGTTCTCAGTATATACACAGTATTTACTGTACCCTTGCCTTCCACAAACCCACATTGTTCTTCTCCTATTTCAGGTTGTATTTTCCTCCTAACTCTTTGCATGATAATTATTAGCAAAATCTTTGTGATGTGACTCATTATACTAATTGTGCGATGTTGATCACATTCCAAGGCTCCCGATTTCTTTGGGATTGCAATAAATACAGAATTACATAACTCCTGAGGTATATTTCCAGTATCATATATTGTATTAAGCAGACTGGTAACTTTATCTATTCCATTTTCTTCTAAAGCATTAATCATTTCTGTTGTGACGCTGTCTGAACCGGGGGTCTTGCCAGATTTCATGTGGTTAAGAGCATTCTGAACCTCCATCTTCAAAATTGCTGGTCCTTCATTATTATTTTGAACATTATACTGTTCGTCTCTGTTATCGTCATAAAGGTTTTTCACGTAATCTGACCATTCATGTAAGATCTGATCTTTTTCTATTATGACTCTTCCATCTTTTGTCTTTAGGCAGCCTGCTGATGTACGTGTTCTTTGATTAGTAAGCTCCTGAATTCTTTTGTGCATTAGTTTCGCATTGTTACTGTTGTGTTGTTTTTCAATTTCTCTGCAATTTTTCTCAAGCCATGTTTCTTTTGCCTCCTTACATAAGGTTCTGACTTTTCTGTGAATTTCTTCATATTTGGCAGGATTATTTTTGTTCTGTCTTCTTGTTTCCATTAGTTGTAAAATTTCTTCAGTCATCCATGTCTTACGGCCCACTTTCTTTACTTTTGGAATAGTTTTTTTCTGCTGCACAACTGATTGAATTCTTTATCATTTCCCATTGATCATCTACATCTTGAAATAGGATCTCTAGATCAGACAATATATCAAATTTGTTCTTTACTTCTATGTTAAAATTATCTTGTATTTCTTTGTCAGTTTTCAATTTGCACAAGTCATATTTAGGGTTTCCTGCTGTATACTTGACTTTCTTTAACTTTACCCTCAATGTGCCTGTAATTAATCTGTGATCACTGTAACAGTCTGCATTTGGAACTGTTTTTACGACTGTTAACGCATTTCGAAACCTTTTGCTAATCAGGATGTAATCTATCTGGTTTTTAATCCTGCTGTCTGGACTCCTCCATGTCCATAATCTTCTAGGGTGCTGTTTAAACCAGGTGTTTCCTACAACCATTTCTTGTTCTTTTGCCCATTCTACAAGTCTGTATCCTCTTTCATTTCTCTCTCCCAAACCATGGTTGCCTACACTGCATCCATCGCCTTGCTGTCCTATTTTTGCTTTGAAATCACCCATTATGATATTTATTTCTGAT
>OY992878.1:165196217-165311217 GCA_963921405.1 Cepaea hortensis
CAGACATATTTAACCCACTGGCTCTTACACTTCATGTGCGCTGATGTCGAGATAGTGAATTCTGTCCACACACTGATTTCTCTTTCTGAAAACAGTGGCAAGCTACTGAACCTAATAGTGTCTAGAACATCAACACGGGTTTGATTGCCACGACCTGAAAAGGGCGTGCAGCGTTAGATGACGACGATAGAGATGATGATGGTGGTTGTGATGATGATGATGATGATCATCATGGTGGTAACGTTGAGAACATTCATAATGATGGTGGTGATTATTATGATGTCGTTAATGTTGATTATAGTGAAATGGTAGTAGTAATGATGATGATGGTGATTACAATGATACCGTTAAAGTTAACGATTTATGATGATGATGATGATGATGATGATGATGATGATGATGATGATGATGATGATGATGATGATGATGATGATGATGGTAGTGGTGGTGATACGATTGCGGTGGTGTCGATGAGAAAAGCGACGATAAAGACAAGGACGAGGATGCTTACAGGAATTGCCTGATTGATATACCACTCGTGGGAGAACTCCGGGTCGTCTAAGACGCCTTTTCTGGCGGCGATCTCGCGGGCAGCGATCTCACTGTCCACGCCCCTCTTCACGCGAGCCAGAAGCTCCTGTTGTTGCGCAAACACTACCTAATGTGCGTGAGTATGAATACAATTAGTGGAACTGTGGTAAAGCTGTGGAAATGTAAACAATACAAAATAACACAAAGTAATGCAGCCTTACATAACCCAATTACGAAAAAAAAAACCGGATATTGCGGTGACTAGCCTTTATCAGCAAACAAGTACACAGACACAACAGATTATCAGATACTGGATATAATTTTTTTTTTTTTTTTAATTCGCATATCCTTTTACAGGACATCGCTGTCAACAGCAGCATCTTTCAGCTGTCTGTTGATTTCTTGGCAAGATTACGCTCAGTAGTTTGCCATTGCTTTCTGAGCGGCCGGCTCAGTTATCCCGCAAGTCACCAGCGGGGGACGAACCGCTCCCAGTTCTCGCCCGCTACGAGACTCTCCGTGATAAACGGGATTATGGAGAAAGTGGTGTAACCCCTCGGCCAGAGAGACCGGTGGATACAAAATTGCCAGTAATAAAATGTGTTGATTTTGAACTCCAGTAAAGGGCATACAACCAACTTGCTTAGTATAACAGTTGTACAGATAGTTTACAAATAGACAGTTTCGCCCAAGGCAGAATTTGTGTGTAAAAGCCCAGAATTTCGTCTTTCGTGATTGTGCAAGTCTTGTTTTCAAATTTCCATTCTCTCTTCGTTGCTCTCATTTTGTTTTACGTTTTCAGTCTCCTCAGCCCATTCTTGTGCTTTAATGTAGTCACTGGAGGTCTTCCCCGTGATTATATGTTGTGTTTTGTGTATATATTTGTTTGTTGATGAAGGCTAGTCGCCGCAACGTCTTGTGTTTTTCGTAATTGTGTTCTCTAGAGCTGCATTACTTTGTATTATTTTATATGGTTTGCTAATATGTTAGAAGAGATCACACAGTGGAAATATACCATGATCGGAACTAGAGTTCACCGGAGAGTAGGATATTGAACTAACAGAAATAATGGTTAACTGATTCAGTGAGTAAGGATACTATATCGGCAAATGTAACCTCTCATTTGAAAAGAAGGATGATATATCACCATACTAGTGTCATCGTATTAATTGTTTTGCTTCGTAGTATCTTCAGTAATTCCAATGCTCAGTGAAAGGAAATTTTCATTAAAATACTTGATCATTTCATTGTGCACCAGTTTGGTCCGAAGCTACTTTTCGTTTCGCCCCGGATCAGTTAATGCTACATAGCAAGGGGAAGGTGTGATCACGCAATGTGTAGCTCGCTTGTCTGTCAGACCAGTGCTCACAGATTCGAATTCCCATGGAGATGAAATTTTAAAATTGACCTAGGTTCCCAGGTCGACCTAGCATAAACTGGGTACCAGGGAATGGGCATCGATGTGAGGTTTAAAGACGCCCGGTTTGATAATGACCATATCACCCTCGATTGCCGATCGATCGATGCCAATATGGGTGTCTGGAACCTCAGTGGCTTGCTTTAGATGTTCGTTATCAGATAGAAGTGATGCTGCACGAGAAGACGAATAATTTGGTAAAACTGAAATAGTACAGTATAAAGAAGATGTATAACTCGCTCGGACTGGTCAGATTCAAATCGTACTGTATAAGAAAGATATATAAATCACTGGGATTGGTCAGATGGAAATAGTACTCTATAAAGAAGATGTATAATTCACTAGGATTGGTCACATAGAAATCGTACTGTATAAAGAATATGTATAATTCACTGGGACTGGTCAGGTAAAGTTCGTATTTCTATCGGAACAACGAACTTTTCAAATAGACCTGTGCTTTCAAATGGACCAAATACCAAGAAATGTCTCGGCGAGGTAGGCGTGCAATTGCCCACATCACCCACCGAGTTTCTCTTGGTGTGTAAATGTATGTGTCTGGCATCATATAACTAGTATGTCTATAGCCGTGGACAATGATCCATAACTTGATCTACAACGATCACTATCCGCTAACGGCTCCAGCTGTTTACATCGTGTAATTTCTCATCTATTATGTCAAGTGTTATTGATTGTATGGAAAGGCTGTGCGCGGTTAATTGCTTGTCTTAATTCAGTGGCGCTGTACGCAGGACACCCACGCACAACACATGAATATTGACGTGGAAGCAATAAAGCCATCAAATCGGTGTGATTAGCACATGTATGGGTATTGATCGACACTGAAGACAGAGAAGTCTCTACAACAACCAATCTCGATAGAAACAAGCCCATTTAAGAACTAAGACTACGTGAACATTATACGTCGAAATTTAAGAGTTTCACTCTTTCCTGAAGATTCCCAACAAATCATCAACTGTTTCAAGACTTTATGACATATTTCATGGCGTAATTGCAGGGCATCCTGATTTCTGTGGTGCACCTCCTGAATGGTTGCCTCCGTCTTCAGCACCTTTCCTTTGCTAGAGCAGACTGTGGTCTCACTCGAGTTGAGATGTGTAGGCGCGCACACACGTGTCTGCGTATGCATGTACGTGCATACACATTTAGAGAGCACTCTGGTTATTTTTCAGCGCCAGAGACTCTCCGCCGCCCCTTCTGCTAGTTAAAACAGTTCCGCTACGTAAAAGCCAGAGTTAGACTTTTGCTGCAGAGGTGATGAATGCACGAGCCATTGGGGTATTTATGCAAGGTTGAGCGCTCACCCCAACTCTGCGCCTCGGGCTACATACGACTACCACGTTATGGACAGACCAGAACAAGTCATTATTCTGCGTCTCAGAACAGGACACAATAGATTACGCAACCACATGTATAAAAAATTCAAGATCTTGAGCATAGCCTACGATGGGTAGCGTTGTAATGTTCTGTTGTGATAATTTGGTGTGTCCAGTGTGTGCCGCGTGGTTACACACCCGCTTCACACGCGTGATCCGGGACTGTTTCCGGATCCGGTCAGGGATATGCACTACTGACGAGCTCAAACGAGGGCGAAACTCGAGTATAGTGCTTCCATATTGACGTGGATAGGCCTTAGGTTCATACCAGAATGCGATCGGCGTTGCCAGTAGTGGGTTGTGCTCAATATTTAAAATATAATTAATTTGGATAAATCAAAACCAGTAAGTTGGCGATTCTATTTGAGGCAATCATATGTGAAAAGTCTGACTGTTGTATGCTGATCTCATTAAGAAAATGCCTGAGACGAGTGCTAGTGTACTTAGTGATTTTAAGGCGAGCAGAGAATGGTTTGAAAAATTCAAGCGGCGCACTTGCATACACAGTGTTACTAGGCACGGCGAAGGTGCGAGTTCGGACACAATCTGGGGCCAAACAATAGTATTAAACACTATATTTATTCTCTATAAAACGTACTTTTGTTATGTATTTTGGAGTGTCTAGAACGAATTAATTGGAGTTACATTAATTGAAATTGAAATAATTGCCTCGGTTTTCGTCGGTTTCGGATTTCGTCGATTGTTTTCGGACGGGTTATCGACGAAAACGGAGGTTTGACCGTATTTTTATCCATTGTGGTTTCTGGTAACCGGAGTTGAGAATGTTGTAAGGTATTACACTTCGTCTGTGTTTGTTTGTTCTCTCTCTCTCTCTCTCTCTCTCTCTCTCTCTCTCTCTCTCTCTCTCTCTCTCTCTCGCAGGAATCACGCATACCCACTAGTGTTCATATCATCAGACCAACAGGTGAGATGGTGACTGCTTACCCTGGGGTCATCAGTTAGAGATCGTGTGTGACGTAAAGCTTGTCTGCGCGACCGGTGAGGGGTGTTCGCTCGCTTCAGGACGTAGTGATCTGGGAAGCTGAGTGACTGAAACAGTCGTGAGTACAAGTCAGAGCATGGGGTGAGTGAGAGAGTGGAGCAGTGTTTGAGTGAGTGAGTGAGTGAGTGAGTGAGGGAGGGAGGAGGGAGTGAGTGAATGAATGAGTGAGTCAGTGAGTGAGTGAGTCAGTGAGTCAGTGAGTGAGTGAGTGCGTGAGTGAGTGAGTGAGTGAGTGAGTGAGTGAGTGAGTGAGAGAGTGAGTGAGTGAGTGAGTGAGTGAGTGAGTCTGTCAGTCAGTCAGTCAGTCAGTCAGTCAGTCAGTCAGTTGGAGTGAGAAACATTGGTAAGTGAGAAATAGAGATAGTGAGTGAGTGAGTGAGTGAGTGAGTGAGTGAGTGAGTTAGTGAGTGAGTGAGTTGGAGTGAGAAACATTGGTAAGTGAGAAATAGAGAGAGTGAGTGAGTGAGTAAGTGAGTGATTGAGTGAGTGAGTGAGTGAGTGAGTGAGTGAGTGAGTAACTGAGTGAGTGACGCAATGAGTCAGACAGTCAGCAAGTCAATTGCTTCAGCTATATGTTAATAACCTACTCAAACGGTTAGTGGTTGTACTTACGAATGAGTGTACGTGAAAAGATGAGTAAACATTAATACATTAATAAATAACCGAGTGATTAAGTCAGTTAGTAAATGAATGAGTGATTGAATACACGAGTGATTCTTTGATGAATGAGTGATTGAATGCACGAGTGATTCTTTGATGAATGAGTGATTGAATACACGAGTGATTCTTTGATGAATGAGAGACTGAATGCACGAGTGATTTATTGATGAATGAGTGGGATTTATACGCGTACATACTTAAAGGTTGATTTTCTGGGCAATTTTGCGCCCAGTAGCCGGCTCCGTGTGGAAGGCGTTGCGGGCGCAGTTCGTAATCCCGCATACCCGAGCTCGAAACACAGTTGTGTTGTTTGTTTATTAAATGGTATGGATGCCGGTCGTTCAGAAAGCAGTGGCAAACTACTGTACGTAAACTTTCCCAGGAAACAACAACAGCTAAAAAATGTTGGGGTTGACTGCTACGTCCGTAAAGATTATGCAACGAAGTGTTTTTAAGTATGCTATTAAATCTATGGACGTTTGGAGGCCTTTCGCTGGTTTTCGTTCAATAGTATAAATACCACTCGTGCAGAAAGCAATGGCAAACTACTGAACGTAATCTTAACAAAGCATCACAACAGCCAAACAATGATGGGGTTTACGGAGACGTCATGTAAATGATCTACTGATACTACGTTTGCTATTGCTTTATGAAAATCACACTAACAAGGTATTTGAACCTGTGCACACTAAAGTTTCAAAGCGACTTAAAACAGAATTGATAAAACCTATCAAGAGATGAACTGGATGACTCCGTTACATGTATGTGGACAACATCACGAGATGGACTGGAATACAACGTCACATGTGGGTGGACAATATCAAGTAATTGACTGGAAAACAACGTTACAGGTGGGCGGACTACATCAAGTGATGGATTGGAAGACAAATTTACATGTGTGTGGACAACATAAAGAAATGGTATAGAAGACAACGTTACATGTGGGTGAACAACATAAAGTGATGAACTGGAAGACAATGTTACATTTGAGTGGACAACATCAAGAGATGGACTGGAAGACATTACATGTGGGTGGACAACATCAAGGGATTGACTGGAAGACGTTACATGGGGGTGGACAGCATCAAGAGATTGACTGGAATATGTTACACGTGGGTGGACAACATCAAGAAATGGACTGGAAGACAGTGTTAATGTGGGTGGACAACTTCAAGAGATGGACTGGAAGACAACATTACATGTGGGTGAACAAAATCAAGAGATGGGCTGGAAGACAACGTTACATGTGGTTGGACAACATCCAGAGATGGACTGGAAGACAACATTGCATGTGGCTGGATAACATCAAGAGATGGACTGGAAGACAACGTTACATGTGGCTGGACAACATCAAGAGATGGCTTTTCTAAGTGTCCTGAGAAGACGCATGAGTGAAGAAGTTGTAGCGTCATTATCACCGACCTTCAGAGCGAAGATGTCACTTGATTGTGATGATCGATCACAATGGATAGGGAGGAAGTTGATAACATACTCTTCATATAAATTGTACAGGAACTTAGAAGACACAATAAGCAAGTCCAAGGACATGAACTTCCATGGGAAATGATTTCTGTTGTAGCTTCCGCTGACCTTTATCCTCCACTGGAGCATTGGTCCTCACCCAACCCTCATCATGATGTCCTATCTCTTGCTGTCTCCTGCCGCTCCATTCATGTCCTACATCCATGTCCTTCCTCCATGTCCTACCTGTATTATTCATTTATGTTTACAGTTCTTTTCCCCGCGTGTTTAGGTCTCTCGCTATGTCGTTTGTCTTGTTAGTTAGAGATTATATGAGGCACTACAAATCCTAAAATCCTATCAGACTTACTGGAGAGGCAATGGTTGTGTATGGAGAGAGGTAAGGAGCCTCTTTCTTTCCGCTAGTCAGGAGACACACTGGAGCAAGGTGAAGTACAGGTTTAGCCATACAGGGGAAGAGTAAACCACGAGAGCAGGCTGTGGAATTAGTTTCAGAGCAGTGGACAGATAGTTGTTGGTTGTGGTCTCAAGTTCGTGACTGTAGGTGGTGGATGTCTTTATAGAGGAGACAGCTGCGGCCACCAGCCACTGGTCGCTGCCAACAAGGAAAGCAACGACAGTCTTCGTGTTTACAGATGTCTAGAACGTCACATAATTCCAGCTAGAGTTTGATCAGAATCATCATGCAAAAGATTGAAAAGAAAATAAACAAAACATATGGGAACAATAGCATTTGTAGAAGGAAAGGGTACATATGTTGAATATTTAACGAGAACATTAATAGAGCTCTCATCATCTCATCCCATCTTGTTCCTCTTGTACCTTGCTGTGTCCAAGTGAAGCATAAACAGTATGATTGTGTCCCCCGGGAAGGGTAACCCGGTCAACAAATGCCCGCAGAAGTCGGATGTGTCGGCCTAACGGCGCAAGAACGCAGCTATGCTGTAAACAGGCACAACGCAATCATGTCCGGAAATAACTCAGGGTGAACGCAGCAGAAGAAGAAGAATATAGTGCCCGTTTTGGGCTTCATGTATGGAGATTCCCATGACCTCTGTTATTGCCTTTCTCCTCGTTTACATGGTCGGCCTCTTCGTCTGGTTCCAGTTGGTCTGTGTATCGTTCCTTGTTGTGGTATACTGTCAGCTGGTAGCCTAGTTATGTGGCCGAACCATTTCACTTGCTGTTTTCTAATTAAATCTAGCACTGCTATTACTCACACTTTAGTCCTGATTTCATCATTTCTGATTGTCTCTCTTCTTGAGTACGTTGAGTATTCTTCTCAGACAGATGTAAACAAAGACCTACCACGTTGCTTCATTGCCCATTCAAAGGCCTTCGATAGAGTAAGACACGTCGGCATTACACAGACGATTGCAGACCTACAAATTGACAAGATACCTTAGACGTTCAAAACATATATTGAAAAAAAAAATGAAAGAAACAAGCTGCCATAAATCTTGATAATGAAATACCTCAGAACAAACTAAACAAGAGAAGTGAGACAGGGTTGTATTGTTTCCCTTTATAGTGAAAACAGGAGGAATATAGAAGATTTGAAAGAAATTACTATCAGAGAACATAACATCAAACAATAAGATGTGCTGGTGGTACAGTATTGATTGCAGAGGATCTGCAGCCTTTAGTAGATGTGGTTACTGCACGCGGGGAACAACTAGGGCTAAAACATAAATACTGATCGTGTCTAAGAAGAAATAAATACCAGAATGTAACATCAAAGAATTATAAAAATTCTTCAACCGATGGATCGGCACAACTATCTTATAATATCTAAGTAAATACTCTTAGCATAGATTGGAACAAGCATCCCAATGGCAAAGGCCACCTGTTCAAGATGGAAAACATATTCGGGAATAACAATCTGTCAATTGCCATGAGAAGAAGAGAGCTGGAGTGTAATATAATCTATGCTGTTGTATGGATGTGAAACGTGGACAATAAGCAGACAAGCTGAGAAACATCTCATGGCAGGGGAAATGTGGTTTATGAGGTAAATGCAAAGAATACCATGGACACAGAGAGAAATAATTAAGACAATCCTTGAACACTTCAAGAAACAATTGAAAACCGTAAATTAATTCGAGAAATTAGATTTTGACAGTGAACATTTTGGGGCACATTGTGAGGAGAAATACACTTTAAAACTTGGTTACAGCTGGAAAATTGAGAAGAAAAGAGCCAGAGGACATTGAAGAGATAGATTCCTGTATGGCGTGGCTACATAGCACAACTGGAATGAAACACAGACCGGGTCCAAGATTTATGATTGTGTTAGATAAGAACAATGACCAGATCCAAGATTGATGATCGTGTTAGACAAGAACAATTACCAGACCCAAGATTGATGATGGTGCTAGATAAGAACAATGGCCACCCATGCTTATCGGTACGGCACATGATGATGATCTTTCCTGTGACAACATACGAATGTGATCCTGAACCTTCGCACGATATTTAAAGCACAACACCGATGCTCTTGATTTTTAAAAATGTGTTTGGTCTTGTATGTTTTGTTGGTTTTTATCTTGTTTATAGAATACATCTGACCATTCAAGAAACAACAAAGTACTGACAGTCTGAAAGATGTGAACATGGAAGGAAACTGACTCAGAAACAACGTGATGTCTTGGACACTGAAATACTTCGGCCATATTAACTGATTAAGTGCCACGGGATGATTAATCGTCTGAAGTGACTTCCCGTATCTGCCATGGGCTTATCTTCAATAGTTTCTAGCCATATGCAAACCCCTTTAATTTGATATATAATGCATCACGTCTGCTACAATACTGACAATTTTTAAGTCATAAACATGACACACTCCTACTTCCCATTTTCCACAATCCATTTTTGTTTGGTCCAAGCCTACGTTTTGTTTGGCACTGAATCTGTGAAACACCACAATCTTCTTCTTCTTCTTCTTCTTCTTCTTCTTCTTCTTCTTCTTCTTCTTCTTCTTCTTCAGCGTTCCGAGCCATTGAGGTTCTTTGCTGCAAATACAATCCGTCTCCATTCGTCTCTGTGGTGGACCTTCTCTTGCCATCCGTTGATTCCAAGTGCTTGTAGGTCTGTATATGTATTATCTCTCCACCGTCCTCTTGGTCTACCTCGGGGTCTACGGTCATTTATTTCCTGAGTGTAAGCGAGTTTTGTTTCCCTGTTATCTTCCATTCTTTCTATATGCCCCAGCCATTGTAGTCTATTAGCCTTCATGATACCAGTGATTAGCGGTGAAACACCACAATGGTTTAGAAAAATCAGTAATGGTGGAGATGGTTCCTGGAAGAAGTGGCAAGACACGATACAGGCCATGACAGACACAGGACATGGCAGACATCACAGGTTTGACAATCCATGACGCAGAGCACACGGGCGACGGGACGAGAACCTTTCAGCGATAGTGATGAGAGCAACATTAGCCCAGGGACTTTCTGCATGATTATGATGATGAGAACATCATGTACTCGTGTAGATCCCCGCAAGTGCACGTTGTGAGATTCTCCCTGTGTGATCTTCAGGATGACGCTTAAACATTCCTGGATATGTACATGGGAGACTTGGGGGTAAGGATTTAACGCGGCCAGACACCAGAAGCACATCGGGAGAATGAGGAGCCTTGTCAAATAACATGTATCAGGCATATTTGGTCGCCGGGCACTGTTGCATATGTTGGGGGGGGGGGCGGGAATCTGAGCACATTTGAACATGTCCTAAATGTAATGATGATACCCTAACAGATAACTAACGCACACACACACGCGCGCGCGCATGCATGAAATTCTACGGTGATAAATGCCATGGATGCAGAGAGAACAAACTAGCATGTTACCGGTCTGACTACTGTGAATCCATATTGTTCAGCAACTTCTCTAGCAACTCGGGCGCCTCCCGGGATGTGTGCTGCCCATTCGTTCATAAAGTGTTGAGCATCGTACCCTCTGGCCAGTTGAGCCATGTTCCCACAGGAACAGAACAGGAGAACTGCCGCGAGTCTCTGATATGTGCTCATTCTGGGGAATGTGCTTACAGAAGTCAACAGTTGACCTGCGATTGTCATAAACAGGGACTAGATGGTTTCTGGAATATAGCGGGTCCTTTAACTGAGAATGTCTCTCTCTCTCTCTCTCTCTCTCTCTCTCTCTCTCTCTCTCTCTCTCTCTCTCTCTCTCTATGTTTCTCTCCTTCTCTCTCTCTCTCTCTCTCTCTCTCTCTCTCTCACTGTGTCTCATTTAACTGAGAATCTCCCTCTCTCCATTTCTCTTTATCTCTTTCTCTCTCTCTTCCTCTCATTTAAATGAGAACTTTCTTTCTCGCTCTCTCTCTGTCTGCATGTCTGTGTCTTTCTTTCTTTCTTTCTTTCTTTCTTTCTTTCTTTCTTTCTTTCTTTCCCTAAACGTCTCGTTTTTTCTGCTTTTATCGTCTGTTTTCCTCCCTCTTCATTTCTATTTCTCTTTGGACTTGAAAATTGACACATCGATAGGCAAAGAGACGAGCAGACATCCAGAATGAGAGAGGTGAGAGAGAGAGAGAGAGAGAGAGAGAGAGAGAGAGAGAGAGAGAGAGAGAGAGAGAGAGAGAGAGAGAGAGAGAGAGAGAGAGATGCCGTAATCGGTAAGGACCAACAGACAAATATAGATAGATAGTTTGGTTGGTATGATTTGTAACAGCCACTCACGATAGTACGGATATCTCCGTAAGTGCTCCAGCCTCCTCGCCAAAAGTTCACGTGGAGAACCTCGACACGGGCCCAGACACATATAGATCATTCTTCTTCTTCTTCTTCTTCTTCTTCTTCTTCTTCTTCTTCTTCTTCTTCTTCTTCTTCTTCTTCTTCTTCTTCTTCTTCTTCTTCTTCCTCCTCCTCTTCCTCTACCTCCTCCTCTTCTTCTTCTTCTTCTTCTTCTTCTTCTTCTTCTTCTTCTTATTATTATTATTATTATTATTATTATTATATTATTATCTTTATATCATTATATTAATATGATTATTGTTATATGATTATTATTATATGATTATTATATTATTATTAGACCCAAACGGCCAACACCGTGTGATGAACCATGTCTGCTTAAGCCAAAGGTGAACACCTTTACCTCTTAAATAAAAAAAGTCGCGTAAAAGTCGACAGGGTCGACTTCATTGCACCGGGTTTTATCCCATATGGCTCGGTCTCTTTCCGCAGCACGTTAAGCGTCGCACAAAGTACGAACTCCGTAGCTTTTAGCGACGACCCACAGGAGTCTCCGAAACATTTAACTCGTAAACCGATGGACGCGGCCCGGAATCGAACCCACAACCTTCGGAGCACGAATCAAACGGCTTGACCACTTCGCCACAGAGACTCCCTTTACCTCTGATCTACTCTACCTCCTTAGACAGACAGACAGGCAGAATGTCAGACAGACGAACATCTAAGTAGGTACGTAGATGATTAGGTAGGTAGCTAGGTAGGTAGGTAAGTAGGCAGGCAGGTAGGCAGGCAGGTAGGCAGGCAAGCAGGCAGGCAGGCGCGTAGGTACGTAGGTAAGTGATAGGTAAGTAGACAGACAGACAGGCAGAGAGACTGGCCAGAGACAGACACACCTAAAAAACAGACAGACAAGACAAACAGATAGACGGACAGACAGTCAGCTAACCAGACAGACAAACTGACAAGACAGAAAGACAGACCGACAGACAGATCGACAAGACAGACAGACTGACTGACGTACCCAGGCCATAGGCTAACCATGAGAATATAACAAACTTCTCTTCGCTGACCTGTGGCTAAGAAGCTAATCCAAATTTGTCAAAGTATGGAAATTCGCTAAATGTTGCTGTGTAAAGCGCCCTGCATATATCCTATATGCTATGATTTGCTTACACAGCCAAGCGGATCTATAGATCCTCCTGTTTTATAAAGCAATGACTTCAATATAAAAGGTTAGACAACACGCATACACTTTTATTTAGACACGCATACAATGGTATTGACTATTTCCCTCTAACGACAGGCACAAATTGTCGCCCATAAAATGGTCTAAATTTACACGCATTTATTGACGATTGTCGAAGACAAAATTAAAAAACTAGAAAATGCAAGACAACAGAAAAATGCGAAGTCTATAAACATATTGAATTGCAACTCCGGAGATCGAAATGAGACCTTAGAAATCTGGATATACAGAAAAGTGGACGCCATTTCAGGGAAACAAAACCTATCTAATACAAGAGTTATAGCGAAGGTGGAATAGAAGAGATAGATGGTGGATGAACAGCCTTTCCCACGGTCAATAGAAGTTGTCGTGATAATGTTGGTAGATGCAGCTCGTGCTCAATGAATGCCCCCCTCGAGGGCGGGGTGGCTCATGGGCAGGCGCATATTGTGAAGTTAATGTGGGATACACGAAACGTTTCTAAGGTGGATGTGAGAACGTACATGAGAAAAACGCATAAAAGCCATGACCCGGGCGGGCCCGCTCTCTGAGAGTGTAAGGAAGGTGAATGGGCCATACTATTCGGCAAGGGATTCAACTTCTGCTGATAGGAATCTTCAATTTGAGTTTGTTCCGCTGTGGAGTTCAAACTATGACAAGAAATAAGTCAAATATTATGGCTACAGTACATGAGATGTCCCACTCTATTACACATTATACTTCTGGGGTGGGTTTACGACAGATGAGCAAAGAAGCAGTTAGATTGGTTGATTAGTTGATTGGTTAATTGAATGGTTGATTGCATGGTTGGGTGATTGGTTGGTTTAATTGATTGATTGGTAGATTGGTTAATTAGTTGGTTGATTGATTCATTGGTAGTCTGGCTGATTGATTAAATGATAAATTGATTAGTTGATTAGTTGGTTTATTGGTTGGTTGATTAGATGGTTGGTTAGTTGATTTATTAGTTGACTGATTGATTAGTTAGTTGATTGATTGATTGGTTAATTGGTTGATTTGTTGGCTGGCTAGTTGATTTGTTGACTGAATGGTTGGTTGTTTGATTGATTCATTAATTAGTTAGTTGGTTGATTGTTTTTATTTTTTCGGTTGATTTGTTAGTGGTTGATTGATTGGTTGATTGGTTGTTTGATTGATTGGCTGGTTTATTAGTTAGTTGATTGATTGGTAGGTGATTGATCGGTTGTTTGCTTGATTGATTGGTGAGTTGGTAGGTAGGTTGATTGATTGGTTGCATGGTTGATTGGTTGACTGGTTTATTGATATATTAGTTGGTTGGTCCATCCATCATGTGCCATGCCGATAAGCGTGGGCGGTCATGTTTTGCCATCTCACTCGATCATCAGAGTCGTGAATCAACTCCGTTTTTCTGTCTCGACCATGCCACGTGGCCAAGCCATCCAGGTATTTACTTCTCAGTATTCCCCTTGGTCTCTTCCCTTCGTTCTTGCCAGTTGTCACCAAGTATTCCAATGCATTTCTTCTCATAACATGCCCAAAAAATTTTGACTGTCTACGTCTAATGTCTCTAATCAGTTTACGATCTTCATTTGTTTCTTGTAGGACTTGTTCATTGGTTATTCTGTCTGTCCATGGTATTCTTTGCATTTTCTTCAGAAACCACATTTCCACAGCCATCAGATGGTTTTCAGCTTGTCCACGCTTCACATCCATACAAAAGTATAGGTTCAATGTAGCACCTCAACAGTTGGTTGGTGGGATTGTTGATTAGTTGATTGATTGGTTGATTGGATTATTGGTTGATTAGTTGGTTGGTTGAATGTTTGGTTGATTAGTAGGCCTCTTTCAGTCCTGAAGGACTATAGAGTTGTGCCGCTGGGGAGGTACCTGGCAGCACGGCTGGTGACTGTATAGTCCAATGCGAGAGTTTCCGCATCTGTAAGACGAGGCAGGTCCGCCAGTCAGTGACTGCGTTTTAAGCCTGTGCCGCCTATCCTCAGTTTGTTGGATCAGATTGCGCTCAAAGAGCACCAGTCCGTTTCATACATCTCTTCTCCAGGAACATCTGTCTGTTGCAACTCTTTCCCACGTGTCTGGGTCTAGGTTGGTTAGTTGGCTGGTTGAATATTTGGTTGATTAGTTGGTCGATTATTCGGTTGATTGATTCGTTGAATGGGTGGTAGTTGAATGGTTGGTTGGTTAAATAGTTAGTTAGTTGCTTGATAGGTTGGTTGATTTATTGGGCGATTAGTGGGTTGGTTGATGGGTTGATTAGTTAATTGCTTGATTAGATAGTTAGTTGGTTGATTGATTGATTATTTGGTTGATTGATTGGTTAATTATTTGGTTGGTTGATTAGTTAATTAGATGGTTGGTTGATTAGTTGCATGGTTGGTTGATTTGTTGATTAGTTAATTCATTGATTAGTTGGTTGGATAATTGGTTGATTAGTTTGTTGGTTGATTGGTTGATTTGTTGGTTGGTTTATTATTTGGTTGATTGATTGGTTGATTAGGTGGTTAGTGGATCGTGTGATTAGTTGGTTGGTTTATTAGTTAATTAGTTTATTGATTGATTGCTTGGTTAATTGATTGGTTGATTAGTTGGTTGCTCGATTAGTTGGTTGGTTGATTGTTTTATTAGTTGTTTGGTTGATTGGTTGGTTGATTGGTTGGTTGATTGATAAGTTGGTTGGTTGGTTTGTTGATTAGTTGGTTGATTATTTGGTTGGTTGAATTTTTAATTAGTTGGTTGGATGACAAGTTGGTTTGTTATTTGTTGAATGGTTAGTTGGTTAATTGGTTGATTGAGTGATTGATTAATTGACTGATTGATTGGTTGGTAGATTAGAATGTTCGTTGATTAGTTGGTTGGTTGAATGGTTGATTAGTAGGTTGATTAGGTGGTTGGTTAATTGGTTGATTAGTTGGTTGAATGATTGGTTGATTTGTTGGTTGGTTGATTAGTTAGATGGTTGACTGACTGATTAATTAGTTAGCTGATTGGTTGATTAGTTGGTTAACATATTGATT
This sequence comes from Cepaea hortensis, assembly GCA_963921405.1. NCBI lineage: Eukaryota > Metazoa > Mollusca > Gastropoda > Stylommatophora > Helicidae > Cepaea > Cepaea hortensis. The sequence continues at coordinate 165,211,655 of OY992878.1, forward strand.
AGACGCTTGGTTGATTAGTTAGTTGATAGAGTGTTTGATTAGTTGGTTTGTTGATTAGTCGGTTGGTTGATTGGTTGGTTGAGTGGTATGAGTAGTTGGTTGGTTAATTAGTTGCTTGGTTGATTGGTTAATTAGTTGGTTGGTTGATTAGTTAGTTGGTTGATTGTTTGATTTGTTGATTAATTGGTTGATTCTTTGCTTGGCTGATTGGTTAATTAGTTGGTTGGTTGATTGGTTAATTAGTTGGTTGGTGGATTGGTTGATAGTTAGTTGGTTGATTGGTTGCTTGCTTAGTTAATTGGTTGAATAGTTGGTTTGTTGATTGATAGATTAGTTAGTTGGTTGATTGGTTGTTTGGTTGATTAGTTGATTGTTTGAAAGATTGATTAACTGGTTTGTTGATTAATTGGTTGATTGATTGGTGATTAGTTCGTTGGCTGAATAGCTGGTTGGTTGATTGATTGATTAGTTGGTTGGTTGATTGGTTAATTAGTTGGTTGGTGGATTGGTTGATAGTTAGTTGGTTGATTGGTTGCTTGCTTAGTTAATTGGTTGAATAGTTGGTTTGTTGATTGATAGATTAGTTAGTTGGTTGATTGGTTGGTTGGTTGATTAGTTGATTGTTTGAAAGATTGATTAACTGGTTTCTTGATTAATTGGTTGATTGATTGGTGATTAGTTCGTTGGCTGAATAGCTGATTGGTTGATTGATTGATTAGTTGGTTGGTTGATTAGTTGATTGGTTAATTAGATGGTTTATTGATTAGTTGGTTGGTTGGTTGATGGATTAGTTTATTGGTTGGTTGGTTGGTTGGTTGATTAGTTGGATGGTTGTTTGAAATTTTGGTTGGTTGATTGTTTAATAAGTTGTTTGGTTGATTGGTTGATTAGTTAGCTTGTTGATTAGTTAATTAATAGGTTGGTTGACTGATTGATTAGTTGCTTCGTTGGTTAATTCATTGATTAGTTGGTTGGTCGATTGTTTTATTAGTTGGTTGGTTGATTAATTTGTTGTTTGATTGGTTGATTAGTTGAGTGGTTGATTGGGTGATTAGCTGGTGGGTTGATTAGTTCGTTGGTTGATTAATTAGTTTGTGAACTTATTGGTTGATTGATTAGTTGATAAATTGATTGGTTGATTAGTTGATTGACTGATTGTTTGATTAGTTGGTTGGTTGATTATTAGATTAGTTGGTTGGTTGATTGGGTGATTAGTTGGTTGATTAGATGGTTGGTTTATTAGATGGTTGATTAATTGGGTGGTTAATTAGTCGATTGGTTGAGTCATTAGTTAGTTGGTTGTTTGATTGGTTGGTTAGTTGATTAGTTGGTTGATTATTCGATTGATTTGTTGGTTGATGTGTTGGTTGATTGAGTAGTTGATTGATTAGTTGATTGGTTTGCTGTTAATCCTTTGCAAGATTTGCCAGTCAGTAAATGGTGCAACTTATTGTTGATTGGTTGATTAGTTGATTGATTAGATGGTTGGTTGATTGGTTTATTAGTTGGTTAATTAGTTGGTTGGTTGGTTGAGTAGTCGACTGATTTATTGGGTTTGATTGGTTGGTTGATGTTTTTGGTTGGTTGATTAGTTCATTGATTAGTTGGTTGGCTTTGAATCCTCTGCAAGATTTGCCAGTCAGTAAATCGTGTAACTGTTGGCTGGTTAATTAGTTCATTGATTATTTGGTTGGTTGATTGGCTGGTTGATTGGTTGATTAGTTGGTTGATTAGTCGTATGATTTATTGGTTGGTTGATTGGTTGGTTGATTAGTTGGTTGACTAGTCGAATGATTTGTTGGTTGGTTGATTGGTTGGTTGATTTGTTGGTTGATTGATTGGTTGGTTGGCTGTCAATCCTCTGCAAGATTTGCCAGGCAATAAATCGTACAACTTATTGTTTGTTACTTCCGTGTTTGAATAATTCAGGAAATACATTGCTTTGAACACATAAATACACCACAGGTACTAGTCATAAATACATATAGACATAGACAGTACACATACATACACTACAGAAGTCAGACAAGAATACAAATATGAACATGAAGCAACTATAAACATCACACATAGCAAATTGAAAGAGAAAGAAACAAATAGATACGCACATCAACAAAGGCGTTCAACACATTTAAAACATCCCTTGACTGGATGCACACATGAACAACTTCTACAACACATCAACAAACGTCATTTAACACGATACACATATGAACAAACTCGTACAACATATTTAAAACATCAATTAGACAAGATACACACATGAACAAACTCGTACAACTCAGCTAAAACATCATGTGACTAGATTCAAACTGAAGAAACTCGTGGTCTGTTGTATACTAATTAATTTTACTACGAGATTCTTAAACTCGTTAAATACGAGAATATGTTTGTAACAATAGCAATCTAATATATGTCAGCTAAAATAGTCGTTCTTAACTTTTTAACAACACAAGCAGGACGTGAGCGTGTCACATGGTTTACAAACAACAGTAGGGGGAATCTCGCCTGAACATACCAACAAGTCGTACACAGGAGCGATGGGGATAGTAAACCACATGGAACAATGTTGTTGATCACGATAATTAACTTCAGGGTCAATGTTGGTGATGATGATAACTAACTACAACAGACAATGTTGGCGATGATAATAACTAACTACAACAGAAATGTTGGTGATGATGATAATAAACCACGTGGGACGATGTTGCTGATGTTGGTAACTAACTACAGGGTCAATGTTGGTGATGATGATAACTAACTACAACGGACAATATTTCTGATGATACTAACTAGAACAGGCAATATTGGTGATGATGATAATAAATTACGTGGGGTGATGTTGGTGGTGATAACTAAATTCACTACAATATTGGTGATGATCAAAATAAACTATAGGGGACAATGATACGGGAAATGTTGGTGACGATCATAACTACAGGGACAATGTTGGTGACGATCATAACTAACTACAGGGACAATGTTGGTGACGATCATAACTACAGGGACAATGTTGGTGACGATCATAACTACAGGGACAATGTTGGTGACGATCATAACTAACTACAGGGACAATGTTGGTGACGATCATAACTAACTACAGGGACAATGTTGGTGACGATCATAACTAACTACAGGGACAATGTTGGTGACGATCATAACTAACTAGAGGGACAATGTTGGTGACGATCATAACTAACTACAGGGACAATGTTGGTGACGATCATAACTAACTACAGGGACAATGTTGGTGACGATCATAACTAACTACAGGGACAATGTTGGTGACGATCATAACTAACTACAGGGATAATGTTGGTGAATGAGAGAACAAACTACAGCAGACAATGTTGGTGACTGAGATATCTAACTACAGTAGACAATGTTGGCGAGTTGTGAATGTAATGAAACGAAAACATGATTTATAAGGAAACCTTTAGAATGCAGACCTGAAATTAGAAAGTGTATGCTGAGACAAGTAAAGAAGAACATGTGTGTTGAGACAAAGAAAGTAGAAAGCATAGGTTGAGACAAGGAAGGAAGAACATGTGTCTTGAGACAAAGAAAGTAGAAAGTATAGGCTGAGACAAGGAAGGAAGAACATGTGTGTTGAGACAAAGAAAGTGGAAAGTATATGCTGAGACTCGGAACGAAGAACATGTCTGTTGAGACAAAGAAAGTAGAAAGTATATGCTAGACAAGGAAGGGGGAACATGTGTGTTGAGACAAAGAAATTAGACAGTGAATGTTGAAACAAAGAAAGTACAAACTGAATGTTGAGACAAGGAAGGAAAAAAGTGTGTGTTGAGATAAAGAAAGTACAAAGTGAATGTTGAAACAAAAAATAAGAGAAAAGTGTATGTTGAGACAAGGAAGGAAGAACATGTGTGTTGAGATAAAGAAAGTAGAAAGTGAATTTTGAGACAAAGAAAGTACAAAGTGAATGTTGAGTCAAAGAACATAGAAAGTGAATGTTGAGAAAAAGAAAATAAAAGTGAACATTGGGGCAAAGAACGTAGAAAGTGTATGCTGAGACAAAACAAAATATGTGTAAGTTGAGACAGAAAGAAGAAATTGTATGTTGAGACTCAAAAATAAATAAAGAAAATAAAACTGTGTGTTGAGACGAAAAGAGAAGAAAGTGAATGCTCAGACAGAAAAAAAAAAGAAAGCGTACAAAAGACAAAGAAAGAAAAATATGTGTTGAAACAAAGAAAGAAGAAAGTGTATGTTGAGACAAAGAAAGAAGAAAATTAATGTTTAGACTTAAAGAAGAAAATGAATGTTTAGACGAAGAGAGAACAAAGTTAATGTTAAGTTAAAGAAAATAGACAGTATATGTTGAGACAAAGACAAAAAGTGTATGTTGAGGCAAAAAAAAGAAAAAAAGTGTGTGTTGGGATGAAGAGAAAGGAAAGTGAATGTTGTGATAGAAAGAAGAAAGTGTATGTTGAGACAAAGAACGAAAAAAGTGTATGTTGAGATGAAGAGAGAAGAAAGTGAATATTGAGATATAGGAAGAAGAAAATGAATGACGAGACATAGGAAGAAGGTAATGTATATAAAGGCAAAGAGTAAACAAAGTGTACATGCTGAGAAAATTAGAGGAGAAAGTGTATGTTGTAATATGTGAACATAAATATGTATAAAGAGAAAGGAAGAAAAGAGAATGGGATATACAGGAACAAGTAAGCAGTTTAGAACTGGAATCAAACAGAAGAATGGACAGAGATAAGCGAGGAAAGAATAACAGGTAGAAATGTAGAAAGACAACAAGTGACAGATGTGTACAAGAAAAATAAACACAAAAATGAAAGGAAAAATGAAGAGTGGAATTTAAACATAAAATGATAATGAACAGATAGAAAAAAAATTCAGAGAAGAATCTGCAGACAGCTGAAACAAAAAGAATGAGACACAGAATGAAAGTAACAAAGAAACACAGTCAGAAAACTGAACTAAGGGAGAAACAAAAAGGAAACAAGATTGACACATAAAAAGGAGGCGATGAAAATAACCAATATACTAACATTAACGACTATATATATATATATATATATATATATATATATATATATATATATATATATATATATATATATACACACACACACAAAGGGAAACACGATAATCGAAGAATTTTAAGATGATTTTAATGAACAAAGGAGCACATTCTATTAAGACAAATATTCAACCAGGATTGAAGACAAATGGGACATTTCGGTGATATTCTGTCATGAAAAAAGGTACTTGGGAGAAACTGACAACAAATGAATTAGGGTCAGCGAATTAAACAGACCAATCACTAAGCAGACAGATACTAACAGAATGTTAAGATACCCACTGCTATTGTAAACAGCAATATACAGTTTAGTTGAAAACATGTCTTCATTGTATACAATAGAAAATACAAACAAACTTAGATCTACTGGATTGTTTTGATTATAAACTAGACTACAGCAAAACTAGTCTAATATAATCACACAATCCACATTTAAATCGAGGAAATAAAGAAATATAAGACATTATACATAGCATTGAATGAGTTTCTGATGTTAGGTATATTCCCGTGGGAAAACAAAAACATGCACGGAAGTTCAAATAAAATCATACATATAACAGCATATCAATACATTTTTTACAACTATCATTGGTTACGTGACACTGCACGAGTCACGTGATGTTACTGCAGTAATACTGCAGTGTGAAATTATTGCTTCGGAAATGTTAACGAACAGGGAGGGATTGGTGTGGCAGGTGTATATATAGTTCTCTGTACAAACAATAGGGCAGCGGTTTTCAACATTTTTGGCCCATGGTTCCCCTGACAAGCTACAGCTCTTTTAGTGGTTCCCAAGTTTGGTAACTGGTCGACACTGCAGCAATATATCTACATTTAGCGTAATAATTTATTTTTTAATACTTATTTTATTTAATAATACGTATGGAAAGACTATTTTAAAGTGGGGGGGGGGGGGGATTACACGATCAAGAAAACCTATGTGCAAAGCCTCCTGTGACAACTGACTATAAAAAGTTTAAAAACAAACAGCGCAAGCAGGTTTTAGTGTGCAGCTAAATACGAAAGGAAAACAAAAACCCACATGCCCAGTTACTCTGAAATCAAGGATGACTCTCGGATGCGATACTGACCATCATGAATGTCCCCCTCCATCGGGCGCCACTGGATATCAGGAACAGCTCAATAAAGCGCCACTGGCCATCTAGAATGGCTGCTTAGAACTCTACTGGCCATCAGCAATGGCTCTTTAGACTGTCATTGGTCATCAGGAATGGCTCACTAGGGCGCCACTCATAATCAGGAATAGCTCCATAGTGTGCCACTGGCCATCAGAAATGGTTCCTTAGATTGACTCTGGTCATCAGGAATGGCTCAAGAGGACCCGACTAGTCTCAGGAATGTCTCCTTAGGACGCCGTTTATCATCAATAATGGCTCATAATTTGCCACTCATCATCAGGAATGGCTCGTAAGAGCACTACTGGTAGTCAAAAATTGCTCCATAGGGTGCCACATCATCAGGAATGGATCTTAAGAGCACCACTTGTCTCAGAAATGGCTCCCTAGGGTGCCACTGGCAATCATGAATGTATGTCCAGAGCGCCCCTGGCCAACAGATATGGCTCCCTTGGGCGTCGTGGGGCGCAGAGGTTGAAAACCGCTGCTCTAGAGGCTCAGGTGGCCAAGTGGTTAGAGTATCTGTCTCTCAAATCTGGAGACACTGATTCAAACCACGGTAAGGCAAAGGTTGATTCTAGAAGTGTTGACATGTAAACATAAAACATAACATACACACTGCGTATTCATGATGAAAAACTGGCGCATACCCCGGCTCACAAATCCAATTGTAGACACCAGACATGGTACAGACACGTCTTCCTGCACATAATTGCCAACCAGGTTCTCCAAAGGACTGTTCATTGATGAACAATACAGCATTTCTTCTTACCATTGTACGTTAGAAATGCACAACTAATTCATTCCCAGAAAAGAACTGTAGCCACAATGGGCACATTTAAGAGTATTACTTTCAAACATATAACATGTTCAAGCCTTGTATAAAACGTGCTCTATGCTGCATCTTAAAACTTCAGGCCAGATTCTTTTAAAATTCTCAAACCAATCGTAGAAGATAAGATATAATAACACACAATGCGTTGTTTGATATCCACGGCCGATAGTCCATCATATATATTGTGTTATTTCCCACGGAACGAATTGTTGTACAGTGACAATAAAATATACATGAACATTTGTAAGTCAATCACAGATACTCAACAAGATCAATATAATCAGTACAACTAACACAAAGATGATAATAATGAGACGTAAATCATAAATGTTCCACAAGATCAATATAACTCATTGTTAAACAAACAAAATAATAGTGTCAATCTGCAGATGTTCATCACAGATATTGGACAAGGTCAAGATAACTCAATGTTAAATAAACAAAAATGAGGTGTTCCTGCAGATGTTAATCACAGATGTCGGTCAAGTTTTAAATAATACACTGTTAAATAAACATAATGCTAGTGATCTTACAAACAGATATCAGACAACATCAGTATCTTCGTTATCCAACCCACACATCCATTCCCAAACCATTCTACTAGCCACAGGGTGGGGGGGGGGGGGGGGGGGGGGGCTCTCCAAATATTCTACAACACAAGGTGGCTACAAATGAAAACTTGAAAAGTGTGATAGAAATTATGATAGCCATGCCATTGTCTTGTAGCCTGTCAATGATGTCAAGAGTGTTTAGCACGTTACATCACAGTGCAGATGAACATAGTGACACCATAAGGACATTGTAAAGATGACCGCCCCACTTTTTGACATGCACCAATGAGGAGCAGCGTTCTGTTATCCAATTTTTGATCAATAAAGGGGTGAAACCTGTAGAAATTCATTGGCGAATGAAGATCCAGTATGGAGTTTCATGCCTGCCAGTCCAGCAAGTGTATGAGCAGAATAGGAAGTTTTTAAACGGCGTGAATTATGTGACAACGACTCTTGACGACCAGGTCAGGCACAGCGAGTAGTGACCCCAGAGAATGTTTTTGTCTATAGGAATCCAAGCACAGTATCGGGATGGAGGACTTGTATTGGGCGCATTGGTGACTACATCGAAAATTGATACATTTGTTCTTTATTTCTTTTTTTTTTAACATCAGAATGCATTCACACACACACACACACACACACACACACACACACACACACACACACACACACACACACACACACACACAGGCACACGCGAGCGCGTGCACACACACACACACACAAAGTATTTAAGGTTTTTATGTGAAGTCCCCTCGTAGCTGTACCAGCTCACTTATTTAAGAATGATTCCATCCCTTTGAATGTTACATTGGATGCCCTAAACTATAGTTATCAGCAAATCAATGGTCTTATAAATATATATCTTGTTTACAGGGTAGGCCAAAACAGTGAGAACATCTTGTAGTATACGAGTTATTTAAAAGTATAATTTAATTAATTATATTGTTTCATGTAATTTTGTTTGTCAAGTATTTAGCTAATCAGAAATCAGGTTCAATAGTCCTTGCTTCTCAACGCGTTTGTCTAAGCGTCGACGCCACTCGTTTATGCTACTGTCAATAAAGCACTGCCCCAGATTTCTCCCTTCTTCAGTTATTGCCAACTTAAGCTGCTAAACTGTGGTAAATTTTCGCCGAAGGTAGACTGTTTCTAGACCCCATATGGCATAATCTGCTGGGTTTAAATCAGGACTATTTGATGGCCACATGTCTGGCTCGATGAAGTTAACATTCTCCTGACCAAGAAAGTTGATCGTATTTCTGGCTGTGTGAGATGGAGCTCCGTCTTGATGTAATGTCCAGTTACAGGCGGAAAACCTTGTCTCAGAACAAGTTCACAATAGTATTCACTGTTTATTTTGACGCCTGGTTCAACGAACACAATACAATACACAATACATTCGAGACACACCGACTGATAACATGATATCACAGCTGAAATGGTCACTTTCCTGAACTTGTATTTTCTTTGTTTCTATTGTGTTTTGGCAGATTTTGGTCTACCACTTCAGGGTTTACGTTCTGTTGTACCATTGTTGTCAATTTTATTGATGCTCCAGGCTTTGTTTGGAAATTCATTGGTCATTCTCCTAGTATCTCACTGTTTTTCAGTTCGCAAATGTTTAATCAGAATATGGTCTTCCGCGGTAATTTTTGTCATTCTTGATGAAAACTTTAAACCTGCTGATGTAAACAATTGGCATATTAAAAACCAAAGATAGCGCCCGGAAATTGTGGAAATAAAGACATCGTATAGCTAAATAGGTAAGTAAGTAAATGAGTAAACAATTTAAACTATTATGGATACAGTTAAACAAATTTTGATGCAATTATATTACGTTTTACGCGATGTTCTCACTTTTTTGGACCACCCTGTATATATAATGCAGATTCCCATATAACGGATTTTAGATTTAACAGACAAGTCGCAAACTAATTTATCATCATCATCATTATCATCATCATCATCTTCCACTGCTGCCGTCAAGCGTCGTGGGGAGGAATAATTTGCGTTCCAGCGCCCGGTGGGCGGCACTGGATAGTGTCATTCCGTGTGATTGTACAATGTCTCTGATGTCGTCAATCCATTTTCTTCTTGGACGTCCTCGTGGTCTCGTCGCAGATGATCTTTGATGTAAGGCCAGTGATGGTAGTTGATGGTGTTGCATTCTAACGACATGGCCAAACCACTTGATCTTCTGTCTTTCAATAAATGTGGCACAAGGTGTTGGTCCCATTGTCTGTCTGATAACAGCATGTCTTACTCGGTCTCGGACTGCCCTATATCCTTATCTTCTGTGCACGTTGCCACTGTCACATATTATCCATGCTAACCCACTCTACTTATGACACCTGCCTCTACCTATGATATATGTCCCTACTCAATCTAAGTTGTCTGTTCCTAACCCATTCTATCAATCTCATCTGTCCCTAAGCCAATGAATCCATGATAGCTCTCCTAACCAATTCAATCCATGATTTCTGCTCCTAACCCACTCAATCGATGCTATATGTTCCTAACCCACTCAATCAATGCTATGTGCACCTAATCCACTCAATCAATGCTATGTGCACCTAATCCACTCAATCAATGCTATGTGCACCTAATCCACTCAATCAATGCTATGTGCACCTAATCCACTCAATCAATACTATACATCCCTAACCCACTCAGCCAATTCTATCTGTCCCTAATCCACTCAATCAATGATATCTGTCCCTAACCCACTGAATCAATTATATCTGTCTCTAACCCACTTATTCCATGCTATCTGTGCCCAACCCACCCAATCAATGCTATTTGCCACTGTCACCTAAGTCCAAAACGCCTTCCATCACCTTTCAATCTATTTTCCACAATCTGTTGTTTATTTCACAAACAATTTGGAGAGATCACCTCATCGACACTAAAAATAGTTGATCAAAACAAACTAGTAATCAATTCACACTGGAAGAACAAACAGACAAATAATACTTTCTATCTGCCATTATACAGGTCAGCATAGATGCGTGTATACAATAATATTGCTTTCTCACATAACCGCGCAAATTTTATTCGTATTTCATTATGTTCACAACTGCAACTAAGTGTACTATCTTCTTCTGTTAATCGTTATGTTGTTATCTCGGTTTTAACTTAATCTAAGTCGTTACCAGCCATCTTTTCTATATTTCTGATTATTTTATTATTATTTTTTTTAATTATTTATGTTTGTTTTAAATTATTATTATTTATTATATTTATTATTTACTTCATCTTAGTCGTTACCAGCTATCTTTTCTATTTTTCTGATTTATTTATTCTTTTCATCCCGTCTTTATGCCTTAATGTAGTCACCGGAGGGTCTTCTCTGTGACTGTATGTTGTGTTTTGTGTATGTATTTGTTTGCTGATAAAGGCTGGTCACCGCAACGTCCTGTATGTGTCTTAATCTTGTCCTGTAGAGCTACATTACTTTGTGTTATTTTATATTGTTTACATCACCCACCATATGCCGACTGGCCTGTCAAAATATGGAGATAGCACCATATAACCATTATGCCTGTAGCAGTTGGAGAGGGTCCAATACTTACATGCTTTTAAACGGCTACCTTCCTTGTGCATTGTTCTAAACAATTTACTGCAACTCAATAATTGGTTTCTGCACAGAATAGTGGGACTAGAATGGCGTGACGGAATCAAGAATGTGGGGCTCCTGGACAGAAGAAAACAAATGCCAGGGACACAAGGGGTGGGGACAAGACGCAGGCTAGCGCTGGGTGGGACACACACTGGGGAGACGACTTGTTCGTTTGATTCGAAAGCTTTTTCCCTTTTTTCTACAGGGCACAAGAAAGAGGGGGAGACCTAATAACGCTTGAAGAATATGCAGAGATGAATAATGTGGGGAGAACTTTCTAGAAGAAGATACAGAGATGAATAATATGGGGAGAACTTTCTAGAAGGAGATGCAGAGATGAATAATATGGGGAGAATTTTATAGAAGGAGATACAGAGATGAATAACACGGGGAGAACTTTCTAGAAGGAGATGCAGAGATGAATAACATGGGGAGAACTTTCTAGAAGGAGATGCAGAGATGAATAATATGGGGAGAACTTTCTAGAAGGAGATGCAGAAGATAGTAAAGGATTTATGTTCCACTGAGGAATAAGAAGAAGAAGAAGAAGAAGAAGAAGAAGAAGAAGAAGAAGAAGAAGAAGAAGAAGAAGAAGAAGAAGAAGAAGAAGAAGAAGAAGAAGAAGAAGAAGAAGAAGAAGAAGAAGAAGAAGAAGAAGAAGGAAGAAGAAGATGAAGAAGAAGAAGAAGAAGAAGAAGAAGAAGAAGAAGAAGAAGAAGAAGAAGAAGAAGAAGAAGAAGAAGAAGAAGAAGAAGAAGAAGAAGAAGAAGAAGAAGGAAGAGGAGGCGGAGGAGCAGGAGGAGGAGCAGGAGGAGGTGGTGGAAATCAGGCTAGTGCACTAGAAGCAGTAACATGTGTATGAACTATGCTTGTGTTCAAAGCGAGGGAACGCAAGACAAAACAAACATTGCTGGATACTGAGTTGTCTCACAAGTAGGCCAGGTGTCTACACTACACTCAGGTGAGGGGCATATGTCTCTCTCAGACCCCACACCTCCTGGACATACCCATCGGAAGTTGGGAATGCGCCTCCCTCACACGTTACACCTCCGGGAGATACCCATCGGGAGTGGGGCAAATATCTCTCTCACACGCCACACCTTCAGGAGATATCCATCGGGAGTGGGGGAAATGCCTCTCTCACACGCCACACATGCAGAAGATATCCATCGGGAGTGGGGGAAATGCCTCTCTCACATGCCACACCTCTGGGAGATACCGATCGAGAGTGGAGCAAATACCTCGCTCATACGCCATATCTCCAGGAGATACCCATCGGGAGTGGGACATGTGCCTCTCTCACAGGTCATACCCCCAGGAGATACCAATCGGAAGTGGGGTAAGTGCCTCTCTCATATGCCACACATCCGGGAGATAGGGGGTAGGGGGGGGGGAGGTAAATGGGCTGTGAATGACATTCAGAAGCAACTCCTTCAGTCCACCCAGTAGTAATTTCATTCTTTTCCTTGCATCTCCTTCTATCCATTCAGTTATAACTTCTTCCCTTTTCTTGCATCTCCTTCTATCCATCCAGTAGTAACTTCTTCCCTTTCCTTGCATCTCCTTCTGTCCATCCAATAGTAACTTCTTCCCTTTTCTTGCATCTCCTTCTGTCCATCCAGTAGTAACTTCTTCCCTTTCCTTGCATCTCCTTCTATCCACACAGTAGTAACTTCTATCTTCAAATTACATCTCCTTCTGTTCATCCAGTTGTAACTTCTTTCTTTAGATTACATCTCCTTCTGTTCTTCCAGTAGTAACTTCTTTCTTTAAATTACATCTCCTTCTGTTCATCCAGTTATAACTTCTTCCCTTTCCTTGCATCTCCTTCCATCCATCCAGTAGTAACTTCTTCCCTTTCCTTGCATATCCTTCTATCCACCCAGTAGTAACTTCTTTCTTTAAATTGCATCTCCTTCTGTTCATCCAGTAGTAACTTCTTTCTATAAATTACATCTCCTTCTGTTCATCCAGTTGTAACTACTTTCTTTAAATTACATCTCCTTCTGTTCATCCAGTAGTAACTTCTTCCCTTTCCTTGCATCTCCTTCTGTCCATCCAGTTGTAACTTCTTTCTTTAAATTACATCTCCTTCTGTTCATCCAGTAGTAACTTCTTTCTTTAAATTACATCTCCTTCTGTTCATCCAGTAGTAACTTCTTTCTTTAAATTACATCTCCTGCTGTCCATCCTGTTGTAACTTCTTCCCTTTCCTTGCATCTCCTTCTATCCATCCAGTAGTAACTTCTTCCCTTTCCTTGCATCTCCTTCTATCCACCCAGTTGCAACTTCTTCGCTTTCGTTACATCTCCTTCTATCCATCCAGTTGTAACTTCTTCGCTTTCCTTGCATCTCCTTCTGTTTATCCAGTAGTAACTTCTTTCTTTAAATTACATCTCCTTCTGTCCATCCAGTAGTAACTTCTTTCTTTAAATTACATCTCCTTCTATCCATCCAGTTGTAACTTCTTCCCTTTCCTTGCATCTCCTTCTATCCATCCAGTTGTAACTTCTTCGCTTTCGTTACATCTGATTCATGGTTATTCTCGTCAAACCGGATACGCTTGATATCGGAAGATGGCGCTTTCGAAAAGTTCACAGTTTTGAATGGAATATACAGACAGCTTTCTTGTACAAGCTGCCAACTGTTTGTGAATGGCAAACTACCTTTGTTGAAGGTAAGACATTGCTCCCGACTTTTGTATGTTAAAATTTTTTATTGGTGGTACATAAAGCAAAGCAACAACAACAACAACAAATAATGACTTGCATCTTCTTCGGCACTTACAGAAATAAGAGAAATAGAAGGAGATAGAGGAACATTTGACAATATAAAAGTTGACCTCATCTATAAAGACGTGGATTAAAACTTGCCGCTCTCAAATGATAACATACCCCTCTTTATATATTGTTGACCTTTTTTTTAACAATGCATATACACACATCTTCAAATACAGCACACTGCAAGACACACAAGATATGATTGGTTATAATGAAATAACAATAATAATGGGAGATTTTAATGCAAAAGTATGTACAGGAAGAGCTGAAAATGAGAGACAAGATTTAGGAAAATTTGGTTTGTGAAACAGAAATGATGCAGGTGACAAATTAATTGAATTTTGCACAGAAAATGAGCTATCGATAGCTAAAACTTTTAAAACAACACCCAAAAGTCTCGTCACGTGGGTTTACTTGGACTGTACTACCAAAGATCAGATAGATTATATTATAATACAAAGAAGATGGAGATCAGGCATTACATCGGCAAAAACCTTACTAAGTGCAGACTGTGATAGAGATCATCAGTTATTAGCAAAGCAGTTAGAAGCAAATTTGAAAGTAAAACTCAAAAAGCTTACCCGAAGACCAAGGCTACACCGTTTTGATCTCACAAAAATACCAGATGCATACACTGTAGAAGTTAGGAATCGTTTTGGGGTCTTGATGTCTATACAAGAGGAATTGACAGCTGATGAATTGACAGTACAAGCTAAAGATATCTTGATAACTGCCGCCAAAGATTTAATTCCCACCAAGAAAAAGCAACATAAGCCATGGATTACATCAGACACGTTAGAATTAATAAAACAACGAAGGGACTTGAAACAGAAAGGATGTGAATCCGACAACAGCATGATGAAATATAAATCTTTAACACGAGAAATAGGAAAGGACACAAAAAAGGACAAAAACCAGTATATACAAGATTGTTGTACTAGAATAGAGCAGTATCATAAGAAAGGAAGATATTACGAAATGTTCGAAGAAATGAAGTTATAGACAAGACATGTTCAACCTCAATATAATGTTATCTGTGATACGTTGGGAAATACCTTAACAGAATCTAGAAAAAATATAGAAAGATGGAAGGAATACTGCAGAGGAATGTGTGCTTTGAATAACTATGGCGATATGGATGAGATAGCAGAGACAGAACCTGAAACCTTATTAGATGAAATTGCAAGGGCAATAAAGAACCTGAAGAATGGTAAATCACCAGGATGTGATGAGATACCAGCTGAACTAATTACAGCGGATTGATACAAATCTATCACGCATTATGTAAAAAAATAAGGACATATGGTATAAGGCCAAAAGATTGGAAGAGAACTGTCTTCATTCCAATACCAAAAAATGGCAACTTGAAAATACTCACCAGCTATAGAATTGTTCCCTGATCAATCATGCAAGTAAAATTCTACTAAAAATCACAATGGAAGACTTCGTAAGAAATGGGAGAAGAGATTAACGTGGTTCAAGCTGGATTTAGACAAGGAAGGGGAACAAGAGATCACATACTCAACAGGCGCTTAATAATATAGAAGTGTAGATAATTTAATGTAAACTTATTCTCATGTTTTGTGGATTATTCAAAGGCATTTTTACCGTGTACAACATCAGAAACTATGGAAAATCATGAGGAAAATGGACTTTTCACGTGTAGTACAACTCATAAAAATTATCTGTCTAGACCAGTGGTGTTCAACCTTTTTTTGGCCCATGCCCCCCCCCCCCTTTACCATATGTTCAGAACGTCACCCCCCCCCCCCTTTTTTCGAATTTCCTCCCTATAAATCCCCCACCCTTACAAAGTATACATAAAAATGGAAGCTAAATTTAATAACACATACTAGAATAAGTCTAGACATCTACACAAAACGTGATTTGCGGGTCTACTTACGTTATAAAACGAATTTCATTAGGGCGAGTAGTAAAGAACTGTAAAATTTAGAGGGAAAAACAATATCAAGTAGCTGGTTCTTGTATTAATGCGATCTGGAAATAATCTTAATTCCCCTCCCACTGGAAACTCTAAAACTCCCCCCCCCCGGGGGGGGGGGGGGATTTATACGGTGGAATTCTCCACCGGTTGAGAACCACTGATCTAGACCAACAAGCAGCGGTTAGAAAAGATTGCGAGACATCAGATTGGTTTGACATCAAGCAAGGTGTCCGTCAGGGCTGTGTGCTGTCCCCCTATTTCTTTAACCTGTACGCCGAAAATATAATGAGAAATATAAGAGATGATATAACCAGGGAGCAATATGATGCACTAAATATCGGTGGTCATGAAATACCAGAGATTCGATATGCCGATGATACAATATTACTATCCACATCACAGAATGGTATAGAAAACCTAATAACCTCAACCCAAAAGAATAGTGAAAATTACGACTAATATCATAAAATAGCAAAAACAAAGATAATGCATACAGATAAAACTAATATGGAGAAAGAAATATATGTTAATGAGGAAATATTGAAGGTCGTGAAAAATTTCGAATATCTTGGGTCATTAATTACCAACAATGGTGACACAATTAAAAAAATTAAAAGACGAATATCAGTTGCTCTTCAAAAACTAAAACAATTGAATAAATTGTGGCGAGGGACAATTAGATTTTTAAGAGCATGCATCTTACCCATTGCAACATACGCCTGTGAGACCTGGACACTTACGAAACAAGTTGAATAGCGCATAAACGCCTTTGAATATAAATGTTATAGAGGAATTCTAAGAATATCTTGGATAATGAAAAGAACAATCGCATCCATACGACAAGCGCTGAATATTGAAGAAGGTTGGCTACTAAAGCAAAGAAAATTGAAATATTTTGGTCACTTGAAACGTCATGAAAGTTTTGGAAGAACAATAGTGAAGGGGTATATGCCTAGGAAGAAAGGAAGAGGAAGGCCAAAGAGAAGATGGGTGTAGGATGTGGCAGATGATCTCCAGATGGATGTATCGGACGCGGGACATCTTGCTTATGATCGAGAAGTTTTCCGGAAGGTTGTTATGGGAGTGAGGTTCTGCAGGGGACATGCTGCTGAATGAATGAATGGATGAATGCATGCATATAAAATTGGAGATAACTCATTCACAGCTGTCCAAGTATTCAGCCCCAGTTATTTCTCTTCACAAAGTAATTAATGAACTGCTTTACCACAAACCAGCCTGCCCCGTGGTGACGGTGTTACGGACTCAATTGGTAATCCTGCATACCTGCATTAGAAACACAGCTATTATTTTATTTTATTTATAGGGAGGAAATTCGAAAGGGGGAGGGGGGGGGAATGACGTTCTGAACATATGGTAAAGGGGGGCATGGGCCAAAAAGATTTAGCAGCAGACCGCCTTATATTATTTTTAATGAAATGGTATGGGTGCTGGTTGTTCAGAAAACAATGGCAAACTACTGAACGTAAACTTGCCCAGGAATCACAAACAGCCAAAAATGCTGGGGTTGACTGCTACGTCCTGTAAAGGATAAGCAACAATTTATTTTTTAATTTGTAACCACAAATCAGATATGATAGTGTACACGGTACTAAACTGACTAGTCAGCGAAACGTGGTCGGGGTCTATCTATAACTGTCTGAGAGATAGGTAGTTAGAATAATAATTGATTGTGATAGACGGGAACAGGTAACTGTTTGGGATAAAAGAATTTCAATAAACAACTGACTGGTATAATAGGTGGTCAATCTATAACTGAATATGTCTGTAACAAACGTAACGAGTTATACAACGCCAGACACATATATAACTCTTTAAATGAACTCGCTTTCGCTGGCTTTTCTAAGAATTATGGAGAGATCAAAAGGGGCACAGAAGCCGTAAGTGCAGCAAGCATGATTAAAAGTTACCACGGATAGAGATGTCTAAGAATAAAGTTCATGAAGTGTGTTTGAGCGAGCTACTCTATTGGGGAAACGAAGTAACAAAGAATAAATCTGGGAAGCTGGTCGCACGGACAGACACATACGGATGCAAGTGTGCGTTTCGTTACAAATCTTCATCAAGCGTCTGATCGGTGGGGTCACACAAGATAGACGTGGTGGCTATTGCTGCGAGTTTACTCGTGTGTTTATAAGAATTCCTCTACTTGTTCTTTCCTTCTTCCTTCTCTTGTACATCCTTTCTTCTTTCACCTATCACCCTCCTTTATTTCTTTTCTTCATCTTTTCCCTTTCGAGAGAAGTGTGTTTCAGCACCTCAGAGGTGATCGTGTCCGATATCAGCATGCACTTGCTTCAGGTTGACTACCTTTAGGCAGATGCCAACCAAGGTAATGACTTCACCGATGTTTAATTTGCATGATTTATGCTTGGGATCCCCGGTTTCCTTGCCCTTATTCGAGAAGGATAGTTGCCCCATACACTAATCAAGAATTCAGGAGGGTGTATGCTATTACAGAAGACATCAGTGGTTCATGTAACAAAAATATCCACTGCTGCTGGGATTCGAAACAAAAACCTGCCCCGTTTAAGAGTAGACTTTCAGTACTGGTGACGATAAGTGCCTGCTTACCATCACTGGTGACGATAGCATAGTGGGTAGTGCCTGCTTACCATCAATGAATATATATATATATATATATATATATATATATATATATATATATATATATATATATATATATATATATAGTGGGAGGATGGGGAGTTGGAAATGGACCCTCAATGTGGTCATGTGGTAGATCCTGTGCAGAATATCACTCTCATCATGACCCCCAGACAAGACCCTCGATCTGTCTCATGCTCTCTCCATGCTCCGTGTGTCTTTAATATACTGACAATATAAAATAATACACAAAATTGAAGCTTTACATGGCACAGTTACGGAAAACAAAGAACGATGCGGCCAATAGCTTTCATCAGCAAACAAATACATAAAGCATAACAGATAAACACGGGGAAGTTTTGTGTATTTGTTCGCTGATGAAGGCTAGTCGCCGCAATGTCCTTCGTTTTCCGTAATTGTGCTCAGTAAAGCCGTATTTTTTTTTCTTTTTGTTTTCTATTTTGCATATCCTTTACAGGACATCGCTGTCAACACCAGCATCTTTCAGCTGTATGTTGATTTCTTGGCAAGATTACGCTCAGTAGTTTGCCATTGCTTTCTGAGCGGCCGGCTCACATACCCTGTAAGTTACCGATGCGATTCGAACCACTGCTGATTCTCACCGTCATCACGTCATCGACGAGAGTATACGAGATTACGGAGAAAAGTCATAACCTCTAAGCCACGATTTACTTCGTGTTAATTTGTATCATTTACATTCTCACAGCTGTACCGCAGTTCCGCTGATTTTATCCAAACTTTTAACTAATTAAGTGCCAAACAAAAGTTAGGATGGGACCAGGCATGGTACACGATCAAATGAACAAGTATTATCATGTAATTTCCATACACCGAGTATTAAAATTGTGGAAGATACCACGAAACAAAAAATAACATCATGACCCTAGTATAATGATATATCGCCCTTCTGTCCAAATGTCACATTTGGCGATGTATTATCATTTAGCGCTAATTAAGTGACTATCCCGGACCCATGTTCGTGTTGGGCGACCCCTGCATCTTGATCCAGGAACCATACACCCAATGACGGTTCTTTCTAAGCGACTGCGATTGGGCCTGAGTATGTCAGTTTGCCAGATTGGCTGGGTCTGCACAGCTCGGTGGGGGGGGGGGGGGGGGGTAATTGGTGCATGATAAGACATGTGATCGGGGCCCATTTAGTATCGTGTGTCTAATGCAGAACAGTTACATCATCATAGTTTGGAGAGAATGCTGCTACAGGGAGTGACTAGAGGATTTGACCGAAGCTCAGAACAACCACGAAAGGCCAGCCATTAGTATTGGGACACTTCGCTGACTGTTGAAAATGAAGACAGAGCACGTATGGATAATGTCCTGAGTGCTGTAATTTTGGTTCTTGATTCAATTCAAGTTTCCGAGAGATGATACAGTTTATGGATCAGTTTTGCTGCTGTTCAGATCTTATAGAAAGTTAGTGTTTGTCTTCTTTCTCATCCACGATATTCTCAGATTGATTGATTGATTTAGGAACCAACATCACAGCATTCGGGGCATTCCCATAAGCGCTTCGTCCCCATCCCCAGCAGCCAGAAAAAAGTTCCAACACTAATAGTACCAGTAGCAATCTGATTATATCTCAGTCTCGCCTTTCCTCTGAGTGTCGATCGTCGGCCAGATCTCCTCGTCACCCCTCGCTGTCGCATTCTTGCCAAACCATGGTGATCCATTTGCTCCTCCGAGGTGTACACGTGCTCCCACAAGGCCGCAACCACGCCTGCCTTATCATGCATCAATACTCCACCAAGTTTTGCAGAACCAGCCAATCTGTCCGCCTGTTCATTCCCCAGCACACCAGCATGCCCCGGAGAAAAGATCCAGACGATGCTTGTCACCCGTGACTTCCGAAGCGAAGCACGCCACTCTGCACGAAGCTTGCCTGTCCTCACCCTACTCAGCATGCTTTCTGAGTCAGTTACAATCACGATGTGTGTGTGTATCGTATTCTCCATCCAGCGGAAAGCTGCACTGATCGCCTCCACCTCCATTCTTAAGCTAGATGTTGTGGTATCATATGCCAGGATCTCCTGCACCAAACGTCGACCATTAGCTTTTGCTAAGAACCCCCAGTCTTCCTCATCCACGATATTCTTAGAATTTGCCTGTAAAATTTAGATTAAAGTCGCGGTTGTTTTCTTCGGTAATTGTGAAATAGTCCATGATTCACATCGGCATGTGGCCGCAATCATAATGTACGTTCTCACATTTTGTGTTGTCACTTTTTCTGGCTGGCTGTCGTTGTGTGACTATCTCGTAATGCCGTTTAAATCAGTCTACAGAGTTCTCTTCGACCTCTCCCTGCTACCCAGAGACATCCCTGTGAGAAAGCTCACTGCTACCCAGAGACATCCCTGTGAGAAAGCTCACTGCTACCCAGAGACATCCCTGTGAGAAAGCTCACTACTACCCAGGGACATCCCTGTGAGAAAGCTCACTACTACGCAGTGACATCGTTGCAGGAAAGTTCATCCCCAACACTGCTGGAGTTCAAGGCCATGGCCACAGAGTTGACAGGCACTGGTTGGCACACCACCACCATGGAAGTCCACAAGTGTATACACTTACAGAAACAAAAACTATCATACAAACATAGAAAAATGCTGTTGCACAAACATGGCTCCAATATCTAGTATCTTCAAAAGTAAACCTAGAAATGCATCATAAGAACAAGCTCCCTGAAGTATTTCTCCTATTATGAGGACAAGTCTGTGTCAATATCTCACTGGCTTGTGTCATTATATCCCTGGCTTGTGTCATTATGTCACTGCCTTGTGTCAATATCTCACTGGCTTGTGTCATTATGTCACTGCCTTGTGTCAATATCTCACTGGCTTGTGCCATTATGTCACTGCCTTGTGTCAATATCTCACTGGCTTGTGTCATTATGTCAGAAGCTTGTACCATTATATCTCTGGCTTGTATCATTATGTCACTGGCTTGTGTTACATTAAGCATCGTGTAATGTGATAATACATGTGATATTACTTCAGTCAATCTGGTTTTTGACACGTACGTAACATGTGATACTAGCAATTATAAACTTTGGTACTAACAATTAAAATATACATCTAGAATTCCTGACACTTTGTAACAGTAATTTCACAATGTCATGTTATATGATGTCTAATCACATATCACACTATTCAACCCACATATTTGCATGTTGATTTCCAACACGTTTTTCCATCAGCTTAACAACTCATAACATTATTCATAGAAGATTAATGGGTTGGTTTTCCTTTGTCATCCATGTCCATATAAGAGATTTACATTTGTACAATACATTGTTTTAAATGCTGCTTCACCGCCTAAACGATGCTTGATGGCACATAAAGAAATAGTTTGTAAATAGACATTGTGGATATGTACGTAAACAAATCTGCATTTAAATTAGTTTACCTACATAGGGAACATTTTTGTTGAACATTTGGCAGACAACACTGAGTGTACATACATCAGCTCTCACCTATATTCACA
Organism: Cepaea hortensis; assembly: GCA_963921405.1. Taxonomy (NCBI): domain Eukaryota; kingdom Metazoa; phylum Mollusca; class Gastropoda; order Stylommatophora; family Helicidae; genus Cepaea; species Cepaea hortensis. The sequence continues at coordinate 165,233,730 of OY992878.1, forward strand.
GATAAGCAAACAGAGGCATCACAAAGCCCAGTATTGCCCAGCAATATGAACTGCAAACAATTAAGTATATTTAGCTCCTGCGAAACGAAGAGACATACTAAAGACAGACACAATATACATACCTTACAAAAAACTCGTAAAGTGTGTAAGGAGTTTTTTGTAAGGTATGTATATTGTGTCTGTCTTTAGTATGTCTCTTCGTTTCGCAGGAGCTAAATATACTTAATTGTTTGCAATTCATATTATTATATCCTGCTGCAGCCGCTGCTTTTTCTTTTGTTTCATATCATTGTCCAGCAAGTGTGGTCTCACGTGACATAATTTGAGATAGGATGGAACAAAAGTAAGTTTCCTCCAGCTAATATAAAACATGTAAATATGGATGCATGTCTACCAGGGGCCTGCACTCTTTAAAGTAAGTAGTGATGTGCTAACAGAAAGACATGATCCATCCATCATGTGCCATGCCGATAAGCGTGGGTGGTCATGTTTTGCCATCTCACTCGATCACCAGAGTCGTGGATCAGCTCCGTGTTTCTGTCTCGACCATGCCATGTAGTCAAGCCATCCAGGTATTTAATTCTTGGTCTTCCCTTTGGTCTCCTCCCTTCGATCTTGTCAGTTGTCACCAAGTTCTCCATGATAGTCAGTTTAAAATTACCGTGGTAGACAATTGTAATTACTGTGCGAATATGTGTATATTTCAGCTTTAAGGATTTATCTAATTTTATTTCAACTTTATTTTATGGTATGCGAATTCTGCAGTATGTATCTGACCAGATGCAACGAACTATGCCAGGCAATAAACCGTGTAATATTGTTTGTGTCTTCGCTATTCAAAATAAGTAGTATTTTATTATTAGTCGCCTCCGTGGAGAATGGGTTACGGACGCAGTTTGTAATCCTGCATACCCGCGTTCGAAACACAGCTGCAGGCGATTTGGCAGCAGACCGTTTTGCATAGGTTTTATACAAAATCGTATGGGTGCCGGTCGTTCAGAAAGCAATGGGAAACCACTGAACGTAAACTTGCCAAGAGATCACAAAAATGCCGAGGGATGACTGCAACTAAAAATAAAAGAGAGAGAGAGAGAGAGAGAGAGAGAGAGAGAGAGAGAGAGAGAGAGAGAGAGAGAGAGAGTGTGTGTGTGTGTGTGTGTGTGTGTGTGTGTGTGTGTGTGTGTGTGTGTGTGTGTGTGTGTGTGTGTGTGTGTGTGTGTGTGTGTGTGTGTGTGTGTGTGTGTGTGTGTGTGTGTGTGTGTGTGTGTGTGTGTGTGTGTGTGTGTGTGTGTGTGTGTGTGTGTGTGTGTGTGTGTGTGTGTGTGTGTGTGTGTGTGTGTGTGTGTGTGTGTGTGTGTGTGTGTGTGTGTGTGTGTGTGTGTGTGTGTGTGTGTGTGTGTGTGTGTGTGTGTGTGTGTGTGTGTGTGTGTGTGTGTGTGTGTGTGTGTGTGTGTGTGTGTGTGTGTGTGTGTGTGTGTGTGTGGGGGGGGAATCCTGTACATGATCTGCTTGACGTTGGGGATTCAGATCTTTGAGATTATTTCTTGTTTGCAATGTTGAATGTCTTGGCAAACATAAAGATGGTTCCGTCACCCTGCTACTGAGTGAGTGCGTGGTGCGACACTGTGAGCTGTGAGTTTCGTGTGAAGTGCTTTTGATTCTGCCCAAGTATTTTGGGGAACATGACTGCATGTTTGGAGCGATGGCAAGTGGCTATGTCCCAGAGTTGACCGGTTTTTGCCTTATGCAGAAATGCGTGGCTGCTGGGCTTCTGGTTGACTGCCACTGCCGTCGGTGATGAACTGTATGTTCGTGGACTGTGTAGGTGAACATCTAGGAAACATCCAGATAGGAAAATGACTGCCGATTCCATCGGAGATGAATTGGGTGTTTCGTGGGGGACTGGTGTGTTGACATTCTGGCGGCGAAATTATGCACAGTGTATCTGTGCGGGCTGTTGTTTGTCGAGACTCCTGTCTTTTCCACTTTTCACATTGGGCAGTGGGGAGCGTTTTGTGCGATATTCACTGGCACAGGAACGGAGCATAATGGGGACGACCCGTTGCTGTGAAGTTGGAACTGCGACTAACTAACTAACTGATGTGGTAGTTTCCACATCCACGTGGGGTGTCTTTTTTACCTTTGTTTCAACAGCTACTTCCGACTCTAAAGACAAAAGAGTGCTCTGCTCTGTTCAGCTGAAGGGTTGTCCATTTATCTTAGTGGATACTCCATCTCAAAAGCTGTCCCCTTATCTTGGTGGATACTCCATCCCAAGAGCTGTCCACTTATCTTGGTGGATACCCCATCCCAAGAGCTGTCCACTTATCTTGGTGGATATCCCATCCCAAGAGCTGTCCACTTATCTTGGTGGATACCCCATCCAAAAAACTGTCCACTTATCTTGGTGGATACTCCATCCCAAAAGCTGTCCACTTATCTTTGTGGATACCCCATCCCAAAAGCTGTCCACTTATATTGGTGGATACCCCATCCCGAGAGCTGTCCACTTATCTTGATGGATACCCCATCCTAACAACTGTCCACTTATCTTGGTGGATACCCCATCCCAAAAACTGTCCACTGATCTTGGTGGATACTCCATCCCAAAAGCTGTCCACTTATCTTGGTGGATACCCCATCCCAAGAGCTGTCCACTTTTCTTGGTGGATACCCCATCCAAAGAGCTATCCACTTATCTTGGTGGATACCCCATGCCAAAAGCTGTCCACGTATCTTGGTGGATACTCCATCCCAAAAGCTGTCCACTTATCTTGGTGGATATCCCAACCGAAAAGCTGTCCACTTATCTTGGTGGATACTACATCCCAAAAGCTGACCACTTATCTTGGTGGATACCCCATCCCAAAAGCTGTCCACTTATCTTGGTGGATACCCCATCCCAAGAGCTGTCCACTTATCTTGGTGGATACTCCATCCCAAAAGCTATCAACTTATCTTGGTGGATACTCCATCCCAAATGCTGTCCACTTATCTTGGTGGATACTCCATCCTAAAAGCTGTCCACTTATCTTGGTGGATACCCCATCCCAAGAGCTGTCCACTTATCTTGGTGGATACTCCATCCCAAAAGCTATCAACTTATCTTGGTGGATACTCCATCCCAAATGCTGTCCACTTATCTTGGTGGATACTCCATCCTAAAAGCTGTCCACTTATCTTGGTGGATACCCCATCCGAAGAGCTATCCACTTATCTTGGTGGATACTCCATCCCAAAAGCTATCCACTTATCTTGGTGGATACTCCATCCTAAAAGATGTCCACTTATCTTGGTGGATACCCCATCCCAAAAGCTGTCCACTTATCTTGGTGGATACCCCATCCCAAAAGCTGTCCACTTATCTTGGTGGATACTCCATCCCAAAAGCTGACCACTTATCTTGTTGGATAATTCGTTCCAAGAGCTGTGTCTTCCACATCATCAAATGTCTCAGTCTCTAACAAGTGAAAGTGCAGTTGGGATTTTCCATTTCTCTAGTTATGAGACCTATAGCTATGAGACCTGTAGTTATGAGACCTCAAGTTATGAGACCTCAAGTTATGAGACATATGGTTGAGACTTGTAGTTATATATTGTTAGTTATGAGACCTCTAGTTATGAGACTCTTGAAATGACTCATTTTATGAGATTCTTGTTATGAGACCTATAGTTTTGAGACCTGTAGTTTTGAGACCTATAGTTATGAGACCTCAAGTTATGAGACCTGTAATTATATATTATTTTTCTAGTTATGAGAGCTCTAGTTATGAGACCTGTAGCTGTGAGACCATAAACAGTTGTATAAAAAATCATTAATGACACCCCCCCCCTCCCTTTTAATACTCCCCCCCCCCCCGACCTGGGAGCCCCTTTGTGATGCCTCTGTATATCTCTATATCATTGTTACATATTCTATTGAGCAGACAATTTTATGGAAACATTTCAAATCCACAATGCTCTGGGTTCAACAATTGTTCTATCAGTGGTATCTGAATTCTATGAAATCTCATGACCTGAATGAGACAAGGGCAACAATGGAGAAATAAAACAATATCAATTGAATTATAGATGCGAAGTTTTGAGGTCATGAGGTCAGTAACGAAGACATGTAAAAGTCTGTGATTGTTGATGTAGTCCAGGCTTCACACAGGCGGGCTGTGAGAGGAACTTCTGGTTTACTCACACAAGGAAATCTGCAGGTTTTTGAAACATGGCTGTTGTTGGTGTGTTGTCAACCATGGCTGTTGTCGGTGTTTCTACAACATGAAGTTTATCAGCTGTATCCAAGTGTTAGAATTTCACTTTTCATGTCCACTTATGAATATTTTGTCACATAATGCCAGGTTGTCCGCTCACTACTAAGTAAAACTTGAGCAGACGGTTTGTTGTGACGGAGTCTAGTTTCCAGTATTCACATTTTACCAGCCCGATATATTCTTAAATATAAATAATGTACATGGAAAATATATTCACCAGGCTCTAGTTCTCGGACAGACCACCAAAGCACTGAATCCATAGAAATATATCAACAATTATCCCCCTTTTCCTATCAATGAGTTATATCACCAGAGACGTATTATCCGCCACGCATTGTTACACACTTGCTTTCTTCACCAAGACATCGTTTTTCAAGGTGAGTTAGAATCCAGTGTCTGCAATCTTTCAAATGTTCACGCTGTCTAGCAAGTCCTCTAACACTTACCACTTTATGTGCTAATCGACACCAACTCATTGACTCTTTACCAGTCAATTGTTCTGTAGAATATTATGTGCTGCATTTTTAAAAATAATTTGGTGAATAATAATTCATGATAGTTAGAAAATCTAAAATGTTTAATTTCTCCACCACATTGATTATGACTGTGTGGCATTTGAAATCTGTAGATGGCTCGATCATCTCGGTAAAGTGATTATAACTTGGTGGAATGTGAAAACTATAATGTTCTTCATCTTTTTAATAAAGTGAATACAAGTTGGTGGCATTTGACAAACAGCAATGTTTTTTTTTACAATATTTTCCATACTATGATTACAAGATGGTGGCATTTGAATATTGTGATTTTTTAAATCTTTTGCATAAAGTGATTACAACTTGGTGGTATTTGAAAACGAATTTTTTTACCTTATGCATAAAGTCATTACATCTTGGTGGTATTTGAAAACTGTGCTTCCTTATCTTTTGCCTTAAGTGATTTCAACTTTGTGTTATTTCAAAGCTGTAATTTTCTTGATCTTTCCAGTAAAGTAATTACAACCTTGTGGCATTTGAAAACATTAATTTTCATCAAGCATTTCAATAAAGTGAAAATAACTTTGTGTCATTTCTAAACTTACTTGATCTTTTCAATAAAGTGATTACAAATCTATGGAGTGTGAAAACTAAGTTTCCTTATCATTTCAATAACGTGATTAAACTTTGTGGCATGTGAAAACAATAACTTTTACAGGCTTTAAAATAAAGTGAATATGACTTTTGCAGCGTTTGAATGCTCTTAACTTCCTTTTATCTTTTAGTACAATGTCATTACTCATGTGAGGCCTTGACCACTCAAGACACAAACTTGTATGCTATGACCTTGGTCAAATACACAGTTCATGTATTGTGTAGCACCTGCCATCTATCCCACCAATTAAATCACTTGTGTTATAAATTCAATTCTGCTACAAATGATCAATTATTGATAATATCTAACACATATTTCACGACAGAGACAATTTACTATGACAAACTAAATCATATACGAAACGTGTTTTCCTCTTGTATTTTCACACCTAGATTCTCCATTGAATTTATTCTCACTTATCGATCCTCCATAATTTGTTTATAATTAGCAATCTTCTCTTGCAATAATTATATGGATGCATTATTGTATTCCTCAAGCCTCGAATTGTCTGTTTTCCATGATTGGTTTCCATATCATTGTGTGAGATATTGATTCCCTATCATTGTGTGAGATATTGATTCCCTATCATTGTGTGAGATATTGATTCCCTATCATTGTGTGAGATCTTGATTCCCTATCATTGTGTGAGATCTTGATTCCCTATCATTGTGTGAGATATTGATTCCCTATCATTGTGTGGCCGGTCTCTCTGGCTGTGGGGTTACAACACTTTCTCTCTGTAATCCCGTTTATCACGCAGAGTCTCGCAGCGGAGCGAGAACTGAGGTGGTTCGACCCCCGCTCGTGACTTGCGGATACTGAGCCGGCCGCTCAGAAAGCAATGGCAAACTACTGGGCGTAATCTTGCCAAGAGATCAACAGACAGCTGAAAGATGCTGCTGTTGACAGCTAAGTCCTGTAAAAGGATACGCAAAACATTTATTATCATTGTGTGAGATATTGATTCCCTATCATTGTGTGAGATATTGATTCCCTATCATTGTGTGAGATATTGATTCCCTATCATTGTGTGAGATATTGATTCCCTATCATTGTGTGAGATATTGATTCCCTATCATTGTGTGAGATATTTATTCTCTATCATTGTGTGAGATATTGATTCCCTATCATTGTGTGAGATATTGATTCCCTATCATTGTGTGAGATATTGATTCCCTATCATTGTGTGAGATATTGATTCCCTATCATTGTGTGAGATATTGATTCCCTATCATTGTGTGAGATATTGATTCCCTATCATTGTGTGAGATATTGATTCCCTATCATAGTGTGGCCGGTCTCTCTGGCTGAGGGGTTACAACACTTTCTCCGTAAACCCGTTTATCACGCAGAGTCTCGTAGCGGGAGACAACTGGGAGCGGTTCGACCCCCGCTGGTGACTTGCGGGATACTGAGCCGGCCGCTCAGAAAGCAATGGCAAACTACTGAGCGTAATCTTGCCAAGAAATCAATAGACAGCTGAAAGATGCTGCTGTTGACAGTGATGTCCTGTAAAGGATATGCAAAAAAAAAAAAAAATCATAGTGTGAGATATTGATTCCCTATCGTTATTTATAACTCATCTGATTTATTTTGGTGTATTGTTCACTTGCTTTAAACTTCAGTGTAGTCCACGCTGGATTGATTTTAGTCTGTGAGCCTACTTTTCCTTACAACAGTGTCCCTTGCCATCAGGCGAACCCATTCTGACTTCTGTGGTACTTGTAATCTACGTCCCTAAGTCAAGGATGATAAGTCAGTGTTTAAATCCAAGAGATCAGTGTGGGGAGAGAACCCACTACCCTACCATCAACATACTCAAAGTTTAATGGCCAGCGCTCGGAAACTTTCTGCCACATGACTACCAGTCTGAATAGGTCAAGGTCGTACCGTACACAAGCACATATGTATGTAAATAAATATCTTCTCTGCTGCTTTATTTCTTTGTCCACCACTGCAGGTCTCTCAATTAAATCACCTCGTTTACTGGTCTTTCTGAACTCTATTGTTTTCTTGTACCAATATAGAAGCACATTGTGCGCTGTACTTTTGGTCTATTTTATGTGCAAACTTTATCAAGTTATTTGTTCTGTAAACTCTATTTTCACACAAATGATAGGTGAAACTCCATAATTAGAAGACAGTCAATTCTTGGATTTCACGTTATGTCTATGATCATCTAAGTTTTGGACAGCATGATGCTCACAGAATAAAACACAGAGAAGCTTCTGAACTCATTAACAAAAGAACGCCAATTTGGCCATTGCATTATAACAAATGTGGTTTTTCAGCAAAGCCAAATTCTTCATTTACACTTGTAACTTCAAAATCTATGTGCTAAGGTGTTTCAAATGTTTCTATTGTCTATTATATCTCTTGATACCTCTTTCCCACTGTCTATTTCTCAGCAATAAAAGTGCCAGTAACTACCCAATGCTGTGACAATCTAATATACTAGTAAGTTAGGAAGTAATGTTATGTTGCTATTCCTTTACTGGCAAGAACACAAACACATTACCAATCACATCACAAGCTGCATGCTGTCGTTAATTTACTGCCAGTGAATATGAACTCTTTATTCCAGCACTAGAATTACTTATTCCAACTTTGGGCTGTCCAACCTGGCCTATACACCACGCATTATTTACTCACAAAGTCGTGAACGATGCATGTAGAATTTGGTACTCTGGCCCAGAAAAATCTGGTCTGTAAACACAATCTTTGAGAACAAACGAAGTTGGAAAATGGAATCACGTTATGTTTGATTTGTAGAATATTGGCAAAGATTTGGAAATAATTTACATGGAATTATGTTGTCAACGTAAACACAGGTTTAGTTCCTGTCGCCGTGGTTGTTCATCTCTGTGGTGATCTGTATACTGTCGCCAGGGTTTGAGAGAGTCTGCATGAGAAATGAGAAATTCAAGGTTAAGTGTGTGGTACAGTAGTTGGTGTCACACTGGGACAGGGGAATTGTTAGAATCAGTGGTAGTTGGTGTCAGACTGTGTGGTAGGGGAACTGTAAGAATGAGTGGTAGTTGGTGTAAGACTGTGTGGTTGGGGGACTTAAGAATCAGTGGTAGTTGGTGTAAGACTGTGGTTGGGGGACTGTAAGAATCAGTGGTAGTTGGTGTAAGACTGCGGAAGGGGGATTGTTAAAATCAGTGTGTGTGGTTGTTTGTGTAAGATTGGGTGTAGTAGGAAAAATGTAACAGTTAAATGTGTGGTTGTTAGTATACGATTGAGTGTAGTAGGGGAAATATAACATAAGAGAGTTGGGGGTGCAGTTGTTTGTATAAGATTAAATATATTAGGGGAAATGTAAGAGTTGGGTGTGTGGTTGTTAGTGGAAGACTGAGTGTAGTAGGCAAAATGTAAGAGAGTTGGGTGTGCAGTTGTTTGTATATGGTTGAGTGTAATAGGGGAAATGTAAGAGTTTGGGTGTGTGGTTGTTCGTGTAAGATTGAGTGTAGTGGGGGAAATGAACAGTTAAATGTGTGGTTGTTTGTATATGGTTGGGTGTAATAGGGGAAATATAAGAGTTTTGGTCTGTGGTTGTTAGTGGAAAATTGAGCGTGGTAGGAGAAATGTAAGTGTTAAATGTGTGGTTGTTAGTGGAAGATTGAAAGTGGTAGATGAATGTAAGTGGTAGGTGTGTGATTTTTGGAGTAAGACTTAGTGTAGCATTGAGTATGATAGGGGAAATTTAATGGATGAACTGCAGTAAAAACAATCAATGTATAATGAGTAAGTCAGCATAACACACAAACAGTAGGTCAACTGACAGGAAGGGACACAGTTTCGAAAAGGAAAATAAGTGTCGGGGAGAGCAAAAAAGTGGCACTATAGGGAAGACAGAACTGGGATGGGTACATCGCATCGAATGTGGTTCAAAATTATTTAGTTTTATGTTCAGCATTTGAGTATAGCTTAGTTAGATAGTTGGTTGGTGTGTATGACAGATGTTTAGTGGTTGTGTATAAGTTACTTATATGTTTAGTGGTTGTGTATAAGTTACTTATATGTTTAGTGGTTGTGTATAAGCCACTTACATGTTTAGTGGTTGTGTATGAGTTACTTATGTGTTTAGTGGTTGTGTATAAGTTACTTATGTGTTTAGTGGTTGTGTATAAACTACTTATATGTTTGGTGGTAGTGTATAAGTTACTTATGTGTTTAGTGGTTGTGTATAAGTTACTTATATGTTTAGTGGTTGTGTATAAACTACTTATATGTTTGGTGGTAGTGTATAAGTTACTTATGTGTTTAGTGGTTGTGTATAAGTTACGTATATGTTTAGTGGTAGTGTATAAGTTACTTATATGTTTAGTGGTTGTGTATAAGCCACTTACATGTTTAGTGGTTGTGTATGAGTTACTTTTATATGTCATGGACAGAAAAGAGTTAAGACGGAAATAGGTTAGTAGAATGCAGAAGAATCATACGAATGCAATGATACAAATGCAGGTCTGCTTACTTTATTCAATATAACTGTATTTGTTCTCCTTGTTGAGCCGTCGTTAAGTACAACCAACTGATGTTTGAGCAATGTATTTTCCTTCTGCAAGAAACAACAACAGCAATATTTGTATCAGAAATTATCAGATACGACTGTGTTCTATTGTTTGATACATGTTTCCTTAGGTATTAGGTAATGACTACATATCTTGTTTCCTCATGTTTCCGCATAATCTTATTATCTATATGCTCATTTACCGAAATCAGTCAACCTATCGACTGTGTCCATTTGGTCAATAACTTCTCGTGGTTACATGAATTGTACTCACCTCGTGATTCGTGAGGTCATGAAAGAGGTCAAGATCAAAACAACATTTTTGACAATAACCCGTGACAGGTTCATGATAATCCCGTGAAACTTACTGAATACAAAACTCTCTAATCAGATTATTGAGTGCTTATACAAGATTGGCCGGTCTCCCTGGCCTAGAGGTTAGCGACTTTCTCCGTAATCCCGTATATTCTCGTGAGTAACGTGACCACGGCGAAAATCGGTAGCGGTTCTAGCCGCGTCGGTAACTTAGGGGTATGTGAGCCGGTCGCTCAGAAAGCAATGGCAAACTACTGAGCGTAATCTTGCCAGTATATCAACAATCAGCTGAAAGATGCTGATGTTGGCAGCGATGTCCTGTAAAGGATATGCAAACATTTATTTATTTTATATAAAAGATTGACTCTCCTCGAATAAATTCAGTTGAAAATTCAATGCGCAAGTATGGCGCATCTGACCACAGAACAACGACTCATCATCACTGGACGTTTACAGGCTGGACAGTTACAAAGTGTAGTGGCCAGAGAATGTAATGTAGTTAGAAACACCATTAGTCGCCTTTGGAGGCGATTTCAAGAAACTGGCTCAGTGGCAGACCGGCCGCGAAGTGGAAGAACTATAATCACAACTGCTGCCGAAGACCGCTTCACACGACTGCGTCACCTTATGAATCGATTTGCATCTGTGTCCTCCACAGTCCAGTCAATGCCAGGAGCTCAACCTTTCAGAATTTCAGATCATGCGGTCAGAAACCGGCTTCACGACGCTGGTCTTTGGGCTAGAAGACCCTACAGAGGTCCTGTTCTTATGGATCAGCATCGCCAGAACCGACTGTGGTGGGCGAATCAGCATCGCCAATGGAATGTTGGTACAAGTTTGCAATTGAAACAGCAATAATGTTGCATTTCTTTTTTTAACAGTATATAAATGATTTACAATAACACAAATGCATGTAGTTGTTAAATTACATCATCATCATGTGCCCTGCTAGCTGGCATCGGAGGTCATGTCTCTACGCAGATCTCGGTCTTTGGTGTTTTGGATCAATTCTGCTGAGGATATTCCTCCATGCCACCGTCTCAGTCCATCCAGCATCACTTCTCTTTGTCTGATTCTGCTTACTGTCCAGCTGATCTTTCCAGTTGTCACAATATTCTCTAATGCCTCTCTTCTCATCACATGACCAAGGAATGCTGTCTCTTTCTTATAGTTGCATATAATGTTCTAGTTTCACTAGCCTCTTTCAGGCATTCTGTGGTAGATACTCTGGCAGTCCATTGCATTCGTAACATTCGACTCAGGAACCGCATCACTGGTTCCAAGCTTTTCCTTCTTAATTAATTAATTTTGATGACTTGATGCTATATGGCAAAACAGGTTCTAAATAGCACTTCAGCACTATGTTTCCTACATTCAGTGATAGTGACTTATTCTATGAGATATATTTTTTTAATTTTCTGGAATTTCTGCTCCTAATCTCTATCACACAATCTCCCATCTGATGTTATCATTGCGTTGAGTTGAGTTTAGTCAAGAACCTACATCACAGCACTCGGGACATTCCCATACGTGTTCTGTCCCCATCGTCAACAGCCAGCGAAGAGTTCCATTACTAATGGTACCATAAGCAGTCTGAGTATGTGTCTATCTGGCCTTTTCTCGGAGTCCTGAGTGTCGACCAGATCATCTGGTCTCTCCCTAGAGCTCCATTCTCTCTAGGCCATGTTGATCTACCTGATCTTTCGCACTACACACATCATCCGAAAGGGTCCCAACCACGTCTGCCGTCTCCTGCACCAGTATCTCACCGAGGGTTCAGACCCAGCCACTCTATCCATCTACTTGTTTCCCACCATACCAGCATGTCCTGGGGGGGGGGGGGGGTCCAACAGATGATCTTTATGTTAGGTTATTATAATTGCTCCTAGGTATTTAAATGTATCAACATGGTTTAGAATTTACCCTTCTATTGTTATCTCACATTTGGGTGTCATCTGTTTCTTTGATATAACCATTGTTTCTGTTTTCTTGACATTCATGGACAGTCCTTTTTTTGGAACTCTGTGTTACTACAATGCACAAAAGTTCTAGATCGTTTGCATTTTGGTATATGTAATGCTGCTGAATTTGTATCTACAGTATAATGCTGAAGTATACAGTCACATAGAAATAAACACACACACACACACACACACACACACACACATATATATATATATATATATATATATATATATATATATATATTGAGAGAGAGAGAGTGACAGAGAGAGAGAGAGAGACAAAGAGAGAGAGAGAGAGAGAGAGAGACAGAGATAGAGGGAGGGAGGGAGCCATTTAAAAAGCTTTCCTACTTTAATCTTCAGGCTGTAAGGAAATATAAAAATGGTCACAATATGAGAAATATTACATCTTACATATCTCCACATGATGTTTGTACACTGACCAGCTTACCTCAGTACCTAACATCTCTGTCCCTGTGGTCATTTATATGTCAACTGACCAGCATATCTTTATATGTAACAGCTCTGTTCCTATATTAACGTGGATATAAACTGACAAACATATCTCTTGATTTAACATCCCCATTTCTCATATGTAACCTACATCCATGTCCCAAAGACAGGAAATGTAAACTTGTTCACCAACTATCCATCCATCCTTCATGTGCCATGCTGATAAGCGTGGGCGGTCATGTTTTGTCATCTCACTGGATTACCAAAGTCGTGGGTCCAAATATCCTACTATCGCACAAATAAGCCACGCAAGCATATCTTCACGAGAATCATCCCGCAGAGAATTCAGTCAGTTAGAATATAAATCACAGGAAGTGCAGTCATGTTTCGCACTTGGTAGAGAAACCAGTGCCACATCTTAAACATAAGAACCATCCTTGATAAATCCAGAGATGATTGTCCAGGTTGATCTTTAAATGTTTTCCATAAACTGCCTTGGTGCCTCCCCTTGTGTTTAACATCATAAACCGTGAAAAGTTTTGGGAAATATGGGGTTTCTGGCACATTTGATCCACTTTACTGATTCAGTGCCAAACACAATATAGGTTTAGACCAAACATGGCATACAATCAAATGAACAAGTATTATCATGTAAATTTCCATTCTCTGAGCATTAAAATTGCGGAAACGAAACAAAACAAATACGAAATTCTCTACGAAACAAAACAAATAATTGGATGACTCTAGCATGGCGATATATCGTCCTTCTGTCTAAATTGTGAGATCATATTTGGCGATATATTATCCTTCGGCATTGAATCGCTTAAATGAAACATTCCATCATGAAAAAGCAGTTGTCATGGTAACAGCTTGTCAAACATCAAACTGATTCATGGCGCACAGAAACGCCACATTGATTGGCCTGTTAAATAATTCCTTAGTTTATTAATTATTAATTTAAAAAAAAAACACCTGCTGATCGATTTGCTATAAAATGCGTGTTTTTATAATCGACTAATTAAAAGACGTGCTAAAATGTCCCTGACCTCCAATTTGTCTATCTTTGAGCGTTGCTTCCGGTTGTCGTGTTCTAGTTGTTTGACCACTTTCTTCAGAGCGTCGGTCTTTTTCTTGGCTTCGATCTTCACGGAGAGAATGACACCTGTGATTAAAGTACAAACACGACTGAATATGGGCTTGGCATAGTTCATGGGGCTTTCATTCAACACACAGCACTGATTTATACATGTGACACATTAATTGGTGCATGTGAAACGGTGGTTGGTGCACGTGACACATTCACTGATGCACATGAGCCGGTGATTGGTGCAAGTGAAACAGAGATTGATGCACATGACACATTCATTGGTCACATGACACAGTGATTGTTGCACATGACACAGTGATTGTTGCACATGACACAGTGATTGTTGCACATGACACAGTGATTGGTGCACATGACACAGTGATTGGTGCACATGACACAGTGATTGGTGCACATGACACAGTGATTGGTGCACATGACACAGTGATTGGTGCACATGACACTGTGATTGGTGCACATGACACAGTGATTGGTGCACATGACACAGTGATTGGTGCACATGACACAGTGATTGGTGCACATGACACAGTGATTGGTGCACATGACACAGTGATTGGTACACATGACACAGTGATTGGTGCACATGACACAGTGATTGGTGCACATGACACAGTGATTGGTACACATGACACAATGATTGGTGCACATGACACAATGATTAATGCACATGACACAGTGATTTGTGCACATGACACAGTGATTTGTGCACATGACACAGTTAATGTTGCACATGACACAGTGATTGGTACACATGACACAGTGATTGGTGCACATGACACAGTGATTGGTGCACGTGACACAGTGATTGATGGACATGACACAGTGAATGTTGCACATGACACAGTGAATGTTGCACATGACACAGTGATTAATGCAAATGACACAGTGATTAATGCACACGACACAGTGATTAATGTATATGACACAGTGATTAATGTACATGAGACGGTGATTGGTGCTCATGACAAAGTGATTAATGTGCATGACACAGTGATTGGTGCACATGACAAAGTGATTGGTAAACATGAATGACAGCCAATCACACATGATTAGTTCCATGGAACATGAAGATACACAGTATATCCCTTCAGCAGAAGTAGCATAGTGTCTAGAGCGTTTGCATGCCGAGACAGCAGTTCAGGTCGCCTCGTCTCAATGAGAACGACTCCGGTTCCATTCGTTAGTTGGGTACTGGATAATGTTCAGAAATATGTGGGAGTTATTTGGGAAGTAAATGCGGCGAGACAGGGAACTGACGACTGACCCCCAACGCGCCATGACCCAGAATTCATGAAGACCCAACGCGTAACAACTCAACAGCAGCATCTACGAGAATACCTTGACCTGTGTATTCTAACCACCTTCCCCTGAGACTACCTTGACCTGTGTATTCTAACCACCTTCCTCTGAGACTACCTTAACCTTGCAATTCTAACCACCTTCCTCTGAGGCTATCTCGGAATCCCCAACCAGTGTCCTCTCTACGATGCACAGAAGCACTATTGTGTCATCTCTGTTGGCATGTTTATCTGTCTGCTGTTGGACCTCCAATGTTGCCATTACAGTGCACTCTACACTCCACATCTGTGCCAGTTCAAGTCATTCACCGATGGAAGTCCTACATATACTTCATCGCTGTGCTATTGGTGTGTTGTGTACAACCCAAGACATGTCGCATTCCTTCACTCTGGGTCCACTACAGCTTTCAACACTGTGCCGAAATTAGAGTTAAATAGCCAGACCATAGTCAATTACTAAGTGAAAAGTGATCTTTGGTCCATGTAAGTAGCCATCATAGTCTTCCGTGCTGATAGGTAAAGCTTGATTTAATAACAGTCTACATGACTCTAATTGCCTGCCCAACATAGGCTCGAATCCCCATCAAAACGATAATTTTTTTTGTTTTTGTTTTTTTTGTTAATTGGCCTGAACTCCAAAATCTACCCAGCCTAACACTGGTAGCATGGGATAATCGTGGCGAAGTGGGAAAGACGCTTGCCTAATGCTCCGACGGTTGTGGGTTCGATTGCGGCCTAGGTCGTCGATTCACGGCGGTATTTTTCAGAGACTTCTGGGGGTCGTGGCTGGGGCTACGGAGTTCTTGCTTTGTGTGACGCTTTCGGCAGGCTGCCCTGTGAAAAGAGACCGACCCATGTGGGATAATCCCAGGTGCAATGAAGTCCAGCCTCTCGCGTTTAAACTCGTGTAATAGGTAACAGTAAATGTTCTGAGGAGTAAGGGAGAACAGCGTGATATCTATCACGTCACCCGTCGTGTAGTGAATATATATATTACACACTACTCCTTGCATGAAAAAGGGGTTCTTTGCCTCTTGATTTACTCCCCAAGAACGCCCGAAGACGTGTGGAAACGGTTCTTGAATTCTACTGGTGCTTACTCTCATTGTTTGGAAGTAGCCCAAGCAACTTCCAGCGCGAGCTTACAATGGACGAGTATCAGATTACTGGGCAAGGAGATGGCCATCGTGGACAGCAAATATAGCGGCTATTCTGTGTAAACACAGACAAGTCAACCTGATCGATAGGTTTTTGCTTGGGGTCGACATTTGTATGTTTATGTCTCGCTCAAAGGGGAGGAAGGGTTACAATAATTTCAGCGCTCGGAGTTCTTGTCCACTTGCAGGCCGAAAGACGGGAAGGCTAACGGCTGAGGGGTAGGCAATCAGGTTTACAGGCTGGAAGACGGCTAAACAGTCAGACACACAGGCTGGTAGATGACAAGAGAGGTAGAAAGTCAATATCATAGACAGGTAGGCGGGCTGACGACCAGAGGTAGGCAGTCATACATAGAGACAGGCAGACGACCAGAAAGGTAGGCAGTCATACATAGAGACAGGCAGACGACCAGAGGTAGGCAGTCATACATAGAGACAGGCAGACGACCAGAGGTAGGCAGTCATACATAGAGACAGGCAGGCGACCAAAGGTAGGCAGTCATACATAGAGACAGGCAGACGACCAGAGGTAGGCAGTCATACATAGAGACAGGCAGGCGACCAGAGGTAGGCAGTCATACATAGAGACAGGCAGACGACCAGAAAGGTAGGCCTTCGGCACGTAGACGCACATGCAGGCTGGAGACAGTCAGGTGCAAAGACAGACAAGTAGTCAGGTATAATGACAGACAGGTAGTCAGGTACACAGACAGACAAATAGTCAGGTACAAAGACAGACAGGAAGTCGGGTACAAAGACAGACAGGTAGTCAGGTACAAAGACAGACAAGTAGTCAGGTACAAAGACAGACAAGTAGTCAGGTACAAAGACAGACAAGTAGTCAGGTACACAGACAGACAAGTAGTCAGGTACAAAGACTGACAAGTAGTCAGGTACAAAGACAGACAGGTAGTCAGGTACAAATATAGACAGGTAGTCAGGTACCAAGACTGACAAGTAGTCAGGTACAAAGACAGACAGGAAGTCAGGTACAAAGACAGACAGGAAGTCAGAAACAAAGACAGACAGGCAGTCAGGTACAAAGACAGACAGGTAGTCAGGTACAAAGACAGACAAGTAGTCAGTTACAAAGACAGATAGGTAGTCAGGTACCAAGACAGACAGGTAGTCAGGTACAAAGACAGACAAGTAGTCAGGTACCAAGACTGATAAGTAGTCAGGTACAAAGACAGACAAGTAGTCAGGTACCAAGACTGACAAGTAGTCAGGTACAAAGACAGACAAGTAGTCTGGTATAAAGACAGACAAGTAGTCAGGTACAAAGACAGACAAGTAGTCAGGTACAAAGACAGACAAGTAGTCTCAGGTACAAAGACAGACAAGTAGTCAGGTATAAAGACAGACAAGTAGTCAGGTACAAAGACAGACAAGTAGTCAGGTACAAAGACAGACAAGTAGTCAGGTACAAAGACAGACAAGTAGTCAGGTACAAAGACAGACAAGTAGTCAGGTACAAAGACAGACAAGTAGTCAGGTACAAAGACAGACAAGTAGTCAGGTACAAATACTGACAAGTAGTCTCAGGTACAAAGACAGACAAGTAGTCAGGTACAAAGACAGACAAGTAGTCAGGTATAAAGACAGACAAGTAGTCAGGTACTACAAAGACAGACAAGTAGTCAGGTATAAAGACAGACAAGTAGTCAGGTACAAAGACAGACAAGTAGTCAGGTACAAAGACAGGCAAGTAGTCTCAGGTACAAAGACTGACAAGTAGTCTCAGGTACAAAGACTGACAAGTAGTCTCAGGTACAAAGACAGACAAGTAGTCAGGTACAAAGACAGACAAGTAGTCAGGTATAAAGACAGACAAGTAGTCAGGTACAAAGACAGACAAGTAGTCAGGTACAAAGACAGACAAGTAGTCTCAGGTACAAAGACAGACAAGTAGTCAGGTACAAAGACAGACAAGTAGTCAGGTACAAAGACAGACAAGTAGTCAGGTACAAAGACAGACAAGTAGTCAGGTACAAAGACAGACAAGTAGTCAGGTACAAAGACAGACACGTAGTCAGGTACAAAGACAGACAAGTAGTCAGGTACAAAGACAGACAAGTAGTCAGGTACAAAGACAGACAAGTAGTCAGGTACAAAGACAGACAAGTAGTCAGGTACAAAGACGGACAGGAAGTCAGGTACAAAGACAGACAGGTAGTCAGGTACAAAGACAGACAGGTAGTCAGGTACAAAGACAGACAAGTAGTCAGATACAAAGACAGACAAGTAGTCATTTACAAAGACAGACAAGTAGTCAGGTACAAAGACAGACAAGTAGTCAGGTACAAAGACAGACAAGTAGTCTCAGGTACAAAGACAGACAAGTAGTCAGGTACAAAGACTGACAAGTAGTCAGGTATAAAGACGGACAAGTAGTCAGGTACAAAGACAGACAAGTAGTCAGGTACAAAGACAGACAAGTAGTCAGATACAAAGACAGACAAGTAGTCAGGTACAAAGACAGACAAGTAGTCAGGTACAAAGACAGACAAGTAGTCAGGTACAAAGACAGACAAGTAGTCAGGTACAAAGACAGACAGGTAGTCAGGTACAACAACAGACAGGTAGTCAGATACAAAGACAGACAAGTAGTCAGGTACAACAACAGACAAATAGTCTCAGGTACAAAGACAGACAAGTAGTCAGGTACAAAGACAGACAAGTAGTCTCAGGTACAAAGACAGACAAGTAGTCAGGTACAAAGACAGACAAGTAGTCAGGTACAAAGACTGACAAGTAGTCAGGTACAAAGACAGACAAGTAGTCTCAGGTACAAAGATAGACAAGTAGTCAGGTACAAAGACTGACAAGTAGTCTCAGGTACAAAGATAGACAAGTAGTCAGGTACAAAGACTGACAAGTAGTCAGGTACACAGACAGACAAGTAGTCTCAGGTACAAAGACAGACAAGTAGTCAGGTACAAAGACAGACAAGTAGTCAGGTACAAAGACAGACAAGTAGTCTCAGGTACAAAGACAGACAAGTAGTCTCAGGTACAAAGACAGACAAGTAGTCTCAGGTACAAAGACAGACAAGTAGTCTCAGGTACAAAGACAGACAAGTAGTCTCAGGTACACAGACAAGTAGTCTCAGGTACAAAGACAGACAAGTAGTCAGATACAAAGGCAGACAAGTAGTCAGGTACAAAGACAGACAAGTATTCAGGTACAAAGACAGACAAGTAGTCAGGTACAAAGACAGACAAGTAGTCAGGTACAAAGACAGACAAGTAGTCAGGTACAAAGACAGACAAGTAGTCTCAGGTACAAAGACTGACAAGTAGTCTCAGGTACAAAGACTGACAAGTAGTCTCGGGTACAAAAACAGACAAGTAGTCAGGTACAAAGACAGACAAGTAGTCAGGTATAAAGACTGACAAGTAGTCAGGTACAAAGACAGACAAGTAGTCAGGTACAAAGACAGACAAGTAGTCTCAGGTACAAAGACAGACAAGTAGTCAGGTACAAAGACAGACAAGTAGTCAGGTACAAAGACAGACAAGTAGTCAGGTACAAAGACAGACAAGTAGTCAGGTACAAAGACAGACAAGTAGTCAGGTACAAAGACAGACAAGTAGTCAGGTACAAAGACAGACAAGTAGTCAGGTACAAAGACTGACAAGTAGTCTCAGGTACAAAGACTGACAAGTAGTCAGGTACAAAGACAGACAAGTAGTCAGGTACAAAGACAGACAAGTAGTCAGGTACAAAGACAGACAAGTATTCAGGTACAAAGACAGACAAGTAGTCAGGTACAAAGGCAGACAAGTAGTCAGGTACAAAGACAGACAAGTAGTCAGGTATAAAGACAGACAAGTAGTCAGGTACAAAGACAGACAAGTAGTCAGGTACAAAGACAGACAAGTAGTCAGGTACAAAGACAGACAAGTAGTCAGGTATAAAGACAGACAGGAAGTCAGGTACAAAGACAGACAGGAAGTCAGAAACAAAGACAGACAGGCAGTCAGGTACAAAGACAGACAGGTAGTCAGGTACAAAGACAGACAAGTAGTCAGATACAAAGACAGATAGGTAGTCAGGTACCAAGGCAGACAGGTAGTCAGGTACAAAGACAGACAAGTAGTCAGGTACCAAGACTGATAAGTAGTCAGGTACAAAGACAGACAAGTAGTCAGGTACCAAGACTGACAAGTAGTCAGGTACAAAGACAGACAAGTAGTCTGGTATAAAGACAGACAAGTAGTCAGGTACAAAGACAGACAAGTAGTCAGGTACAAAGACAGACAAGTAGTCTCAGGTACAAAGACAGACAAGTAGTCAGGTATAAAGACAGACAAGTAGTCAGGTACAAAGACAGACAAGTAGTCAGGTACAAAGACAGACAAGTAGTCAGGTACAAAGACAGACAAGTAGTCAGGTACAAAGACAGACAAGTAGTCAGGTACAAAGACAGACAAGTAGTCAGGTACAAAGACAGACAAGTAGTCAGGTACAAAGACTGACAAGTAGTCTCAGGTATAAAGACAGACAAGTAGTCAGGTACAAAGACAGACAAGTAGTCAGGTATAAAGACAGACAAGTAGTCAGGTACAAAGACAGACAAGTAGTCAGGTATAAAGACAGACAAGTAGTCAGATACAAAGACAGACAAGTAGTCAGGTACAAAGAAAGACAAGTAGTCTCAGGTACAAAGACTGACAAGTAGTCTCAGGTACAAAGACTGACAAGTAGTCTCAGGTACAAAGACAGACAAGTAGTCAGGTACAAAGACAGACAAGTAGTCAGGTATAAAGACAGACAAGTAGTCAGATACAAAGACAGACAAGTAGTCTCAGGTACAAAGACAGACAAGTAGTCAGGTACAAAGACAGACAAGTAGTCAGGTACAAAGACAGACAAGTAGTCAGGTACAAAGACAGACAAGTAGTCAGGTACAAAGACAGACAAGTAGTCAGGTACAAAGACAGACAAGTAGTCAGGTACAAAGACAGACAAGTAGTCAGGTACAAAGACTGACAAGTAGTCTCAGGTACAAAGACTGACAAGTAGTCAGGTACAAAGACAGACAAGTAGTCAGGTACAAAGACAGACAAGTAGTCAGGTACAAAGACAGACAAGTATTCAGGTACAAAGACAGACAAGTAGTCAGGTACAAAGGCAGACAAGTAGTCAGGTACAAAGACAGACAAGTAGTCAGGTATAAAGACAGACAAGTAGTCAGGTACAAAGACAGACAAGTAGTCAGGTACAAAGACAGACAAGTAGTCAGGTACAAAGACAGACAAGTAGTCAGGTATAAAGACAGACAAGTAGTCAGGTATAAAGACAGACAAGTAGTCAGGTACAAAGACAGACAAGTAGTCAGGTACAAAGACAGACAAGTAGTCAGGTACAAAGACAGACAAGTAGTCAGGTACAAAGACAGACAAGTAGTCAGGTACAAAGACAGACAAGTAGTCAGGTACAAAGACAGACAAGTAGTCAGGTACAAAGACAGACAAGTAGTCAGGTACAAAGACAGACAAGTAGTCAGGTACAAAGACAGACAAGTAGTCAGGTACAAAGACAGACAAGTAGTCAGGTACAAAGACAGACAAGTAGTCAGGTACAAAGACAGACAAGTAGTCAGGTACAAAGACAGACAAGTAGTCAGGTACAAAGACAGACAAGTAGTCAGGTACAAAGACAGACAAGTAGTCAGGTACAAAGACAGACAAGTAGTCAGGTACAAAGACAGACAAGTAGTCAGGTACAAAGACAGACAAGTAGTCAGGTACAAAGACAGACAAGTAGTCAGGTACAAAGACAGACAAGTAGTCAGGTACAAAGACAGACAAGTAGTCAGGTACAAAGACAGACACGTAGTCAGGTACAAAGACAGACAAGTAGTCAGGTACAAAGACAGACAAGTAGTCAGGTACAAAGACAGACAAGTAGTCAGGTACAAAGACAGACAAGTAGTCAGATACAAAGACAGACAAGTAGTCAGATACAAAGACAGACAAGTAGTCAGGTACAAAGACAGACAAGTAGTCGGGTACAAAGACAGACAAGTAGTCAGATACAAAGACAGACAAGTAGTCAGGTACAAAGACAGACAAGTAGTCAGGTACAAAGACAGACAAGTAGTCAGGTACAAAGACAGACAAGTAGTCTCAGGTACAAAGACAGACAAGTAGTCAGGTACAAAGACTGACAAGTAGTCAGGTATAAAGACGGACAAGTAGTCAGGTACAAAGACAGACAAGTAGTCAGGTACAAAGACAGACAAGTAGTCAGGTACAAAGACAGACAAGTAGTCAGGTACAAAGACAGACAAGTAGTCAGGTACAAAGACAGACAAGTAGTCAGGTACAAAGACAGACAAGTAGTCAGGTACAAAGACAGACAGGTAGTCAGGTACAACAACAGACAGGTAGTCAGATACAAAGACAGACAAGTAGTCAGGTACAACAACAGACAAATAGTCTCAGGTACAAAGACAGACAAGTAGTCAGGTACAAAGACAGACAAGTAGTCTCAGGTACAAAGACAGACAAGTAGTCAGGTACAAAGACAGACAAGTAGTCAGGTACAAAGACTGACAAGTAGTCAGGTACAAAGACAGACAAGTAGTCTCAGGTACAAAGATAGACAAGTAGTCAGGTACAAAGACTGACAAGTAGTCTCAGGTACAAAGATAGACAAGTAGTCAGGTACAAAGACTGACAAGTAGTCAGGTACACAGACAGACAAGTAGTCTCAGGTACAAAGACAGACAAGTAGTCAGGTACAAAGACAGACAAGAAGTCAGGTACAAAGACAGACAAGTAGTCTCAGGTACAAAGACAGACAAGTAGTCTCAGGTACAAAGACAGACAAGTAGTCTCAGGTACAAAGACAGACAAGTAGTCTCAGGTACAAAGACAGACAAGTAGTCTCAGGTACACAGACAAGTAGTCTCAGGTACAAAGACAGACAAGTAGTCAGATACAAAGGCAGACAAGTAGTCAGGTACAAAGACAGACAAGTATTCAGGTACAAAGACAGACAAGTAGTCAGGTACAAAGACAGACAAGTAGTCAGGTACAAAGACAGACAAGTAGTCAGGTACAAAGACAGACAAGTAGTCTCAGGTACAAAGACTGACAAGTAGTCTCAGGTACAAAGACTGACAAGTAGTCTCAGGTACAAAGACAGACAAGTAGTCAGGTACAAAGACAGACAAGTAGTCAGGTATAAAGACAGACAAGTAGTCAGGTACAAAGACAGACAAGTAGTCAGGTACAAAGACAGACAAGTAGTCTCAGGTACAAAGACAGACAAGTAGTCAGGTACTAAGACAGACAAGTAGTCAGGTACAAAGACAGACAAGTAGTCAGGTACAAAGACAGACAAGTAGTCAGGTACAAAGACAGACAAGTAGTCAGGTACAAAGACAGACAAGTAGTCAGGTACAAAGACAGACAAGTAGTCAGGTACAAAGACTGACAAGTAGTCTCAGGTACAAAGACTGACAAGTAGTCAGGTACAAAGACAGACAAGTAGTCAGGTACAAAGACAGACAAGTAGTCAGGTACAAAGACAGACAAGTATTCAGGTACAAAGACAGACAAGTAGTCAGGTACAAAGGCAGACAAGTAGTCAGGTACAAAGACAGACAAGTAGTCAGGTATAAAGACAGACAAGTAGTCAGGTACAAAGACAGACAAGTAGTCAGGTACAAAGACAGACAAGTAGTCAGGTACAAAGACAGACAAGTAGTCAGGTATAAAGACAGACAGGAAGTCAGGTACAAAGACAGACAGGAAGTCAGAAACAAAGACAGACAGGCAGTCAGGTACAAAGACAGACAGGTAGTCAGGTACAAAGACAGACAAGTAGTCAGATACAAAGACAGACAGGCAGTCAGGTACCAAGACAGACAGGTAGTCAGGTACAAAGACAGACAAGTAGTCAGATACAAAGACAGATAGGTAGTCAGGTACCAAGACAGACAGGTAGTCAGGTACAAAGACAGACAAGTAGTCAGGTACCAAGACTGATAAGTAGTCAGGTACAAAGACAGACAAGTAGTCAGGTACCAAGACTGACAAGTAGTCAGGTACAAAGACAGACAAGTAGTCTGGTATAAAGACAGACAAGTAGTCAGGTACAAAGACAGACAAGTAGTCAGGTACAAAGACAGACAAGTAGTCTCAGGTACAAAGACAGACAAGTAGTCAGGTATAAAGACAGACAAGTAGTCAGGTACAAAGACAGACAAGTAGTCAGGTACAAAGACAGACAAGTAGTCAGGTACAAAGACAGACAAGTAGTCAGGTACAAAGACAGACAAGTAGTCAGGTACAAAGACAGACAAGTAGTCAGGTACAAAGACAGACAAGTAGTCAGGTACAAAGACTGACAAGTAGTCTCAGGTATAAAGACAGACAAGTAGTCAGGTACAAAGACAGACAAGTAGTCAGGTATAAAGACAGACAAGTAGTCAGGTACAAAGACAGACAAGTAGTCAGGTATAAAGACAGACAAGTAGTCAGGTACAAAGACAGACAAGTAGTCAGGTACAAAGAAAGACAAGTAGTCTCAGGTACAAAGACTGACAAGTAGTCTCAGGTACAAAGACTGACAAGTAGTCTCAGGTACAAAGACAGACAAGTAGTCAGGTACAAAGACAGACAAGTAGTCAGGTATAAAGACAGACAAGTAGTCAGGTACAAAGACAGACAAGTAGTCAGATACAAAGACAGACAAGTAGTCTCAGGTACAAATACAGACAAGTAGTCAGGTACAAAGACAGACAAGTAGTCAGGTACAAAGACAGACAAGTAGTCAGGTACAAAGACAGACAAGTAGTCAGGTACAAAGACAGACAAGTAGTCAGGTACAAAGACAGACAAGTAGTCAGGTACAAAGACAGACAAGTAGTCAGGTACAAAGACTGACAAGTAGTCTCAGGTACAAAGACTGACAAGTAGTCAGGTACAAAGACAGACAAGTAGTCAGGTACAAAGACAGACAAGTAGTCAGGTACAAAGACAGACAAGTATTCAGGTACAAAGACAGACAAGTAGTCAGGTACAAAGGCAGACAAGTAGTCAGGTACAAAGACAGACAAGTAGTCAGGTATAAAGACAGACAAGTAGTCAGGTACAAAGACAGACAAGTAGTCAGGTACAAAGACAGACAAGTAGTCAGGTACAAAGACAGACAAGTAGTCAGGTACAAAGACAGACAAGTAGTCAGGTATAAAGACAGACAAGTAGTCAGGTACAAAGACAGACAAGTAGTCAGGTACAAAGACAGACAAGTAGTCAGGTACAAAGACAGACAAGTAGTCAGGTACAAAGACAGACAAGTAGTCAGGTACAAAGACAGACAAGTAGTCAGGTACAAAGACAGACAAGTAGTCAGGTACAAAGACAGACAAGTAGTCAGGTACAAAGACAGACAAGTAGTCAGGTACAAAGACAGACAAGTAGTCAGGTACAAAGACAGACAAGTAGTCAGGTACAAAGACAGACAAGTAGTCAGGTACAAAGACAGACAAGTAGTCAGGTACAAAGACAGACAAGTAGTCAGGTACAAAGACAGACAAGTAGTCAGGTACAAAGACAGACAAGTAGTCAGGTACAAAGACAGACAAGTAGTCAGGTACAAAGACAGACACGTAATCAGGTACAAAGACAGACAAGTAGTCAGGTACAAAGACAGACAAGTAGTCAGGTACAAAGACAGACAAGTAGTCAGGTACAAAGACAGACAAGTAGTCAGGTACAAAGACAGACACGTAATCAGGTACAAAGACAGACAAGTAGTCAGGTACAAAGACAGACAAGTAGTCAGGTACAAAGACAGACAAGTAGTCAGGTACAAAGACAGACAAGTAGTCAGGTACAAAGACGGACAGGAAGTCAGGTACAAAGACAGACAGGTAGTCAGGTACAAAGACAGACAGGTAGTCAGGTACAAATACAGACAGGTAGTCAGGTACACAGACAGACACGTAGTCAGGTACAAAGACAGACAAGTAGTCAGATACAAAGACAGACAAGTAGTCAGATACAAAGACAGACAAGTAGTCAGATACAAAGACAGACAAGTAGTCAGGTACAAATACAGACAAGTAGTCAGGTACAAAGACAGACAAATAGTCAGGTACAAAGACGGACAGGAAGTCAGGTACAAAGACAGACAGGTAGTCAGGTACAAAGACAGACAGGTAGTCAGGTACAAAGACAGACAAGTAGTCAGGTACACAGACAGACACGTAGTCAGGTACAAAGACAGACAAGTAGTCAGATACAAAGACAGACAAGTAGTCAGATACAAAGACAGACAAGTAGTCAGGTACAAAGACAGACAAGTAGTCGGGTACAAAGACAGACAAGTAGTCAGATACAAAGACAGACAAGTAGTCAGGTACAAAGACAGACAAGTAGTCAGGTACAAAGACAGACAAGTAGTCAGGTACAAAGACAGACAAGTAGTCTCAGGTACAAAGACAGACAAGTAGTCAGGTACAAAGACTGACAAGTAGTCAGGTATAAAGACGGACAAGTAGTCAGGTACAAAGACAGACAAGTAGTCAGGTACAAAGACAGACAAGTAGTCAGGTACAAAGACAGACAAGTAGTCAGGTACAAAGACAGACAAGTAGTCAGGTACAAAGACAGACAAGTAGTCAGGTACAAAGACAGACAAGTAGTCAGGTACAAAGACAGACATGTAGTCAGGTACAACAACAGACAGGTAGTCAGATACAAAGACAGACAAGTAGTCAGGTACAACAACAGACAAGTAGTCTCAGGTACAAAGACAGACAAGTAGTCAGGTACAAAGACAGACAAGTAGTCTCAGGTACAAAGACAGACAAGTAGTCAGGTACCTGACTACTTGTCTGTCTTTGTACCTGACTACTTGTCTGTCTTTATACCTGACTACTTGTCTGTCTTTGTACCTGAATACTTGTCTGTCTTTATACCTGACTACTTGTCTGTCTTTGTACCTGACTACTTGTCTGTCATTGTACCTGAGACTACTTGTCAGTCTTTGTACCTGACTACTTGTCTGTCTTTGTACCTGACTACTTGTCTGTCTTTGTACCTGACTACTTGTCTGTCTTTGTACCTGACTACTTGTCTGTCTTTGTACCTGACTACTTGTCTGTCTTTGTACCTGACTACTTGTCTGTCTTTGTACCTGACTACTTGTCTGTCTTTATACCTGACTACTTGTCTGTCTTTGTACCTGAGACTACTTGTCTGTCTTTGTACCTGACTACTTGTCTGTCTTTGTACCTGACTACTTGTCTGTCTTTATACCAGACTACTTGTCGGTCTTTGTACCTGACTACTTGTCAGTCTTGGTACCTGACTACTTGTCTGTCTTTGTACCTGACTACTTATCAGTCTTGGTACCTGACTACTTGTCTGTCTTTGTACCTGACTACCTGTCTGTCTTGGTACCTGACTACCTATCTGTCTTTGTATCTGACTACTTGTCTGTCTTTGTACCTGACTACCTGTCTGTCTTTGTACCTGACTGCCTGTCTGTCTTTGTTTCTGACTTTCTTTAATTGTTTGCGATCTTTGTTTCGTTAACACATTCATATCTTTCGCTACATTAGCCTTCTTTATTGCTTCCTTTTTCGCCACATTGAAACTTATCGTGGATGGCGACATCCCGTACATGCGGCTGACTTCAGCAATCTGAATGCTGCTCTCGTATTTTGTTATTAGCAAGTGATGCCCACCAACGAAAACCAATGCCAAGCTGAGCAGAAGAACGCGTGGGTCCCTTTGTTTTCGCAAAATTAGCGGCGAGGTCATATGGGTACGCCGACGAAATCCGAGGCAATCGACGAAAACCTAAAAAAAAATAACGCTGAAAACAAAATCGACGAAAACCGAGGTTTGACTATATATGTATATGCTGCTTGCCTGTGTGTCAAACTGCCTGACTCTCACTACCTGCATGTCTTTGTACCTGAATAACTACCTGTCTTTGAACCTGACTACCTGCCTGTCTTTGTACCTGACTACTTGCCTGTCTTTGTAACTGACCACCTCCCTGTCTTTGTACCTGACTACCTGTCTGTCTTTCTAACTGACCACATCCATGTCTTTGTACCTCACTACCTGTCTGTCTTTGTAACTGACTACCTCCATATCTTTGTACCTGACTACCTGCCTGTCTTTGTACCCGACTACTTGTCTGTCTTTGTACCTGACTACTTGTCTGTCTTTGTAAATGACCACCTCCATGTCTTTGTACCTGACTACTTGTCTGTCTTTGTACCTGAATACTTGTCTGTCTTTGTACCTGACTACTTGTCTGTCTTTGTACCTGACTACTTGTCTGTCTTTGTACCTGACTACTTGTCTGTCTTTGTACCTGACTACTTGTCTGTCTTTGTACCTGACTACTTGTCTGCCTTTGTACCTGACTACTTGTCTGTCTTTGTACCTGACTACTTGTCTGTCTTTATACCTGACTACTTGTCTGTCTTTGTACCTGACTACTTGTCTGTCTTTGTACCTGACT
Organism: Cepaea hortensis; assembly: GCA_963921405.1. Lineage (NCBI taxonomy): Eukaryota > Metazoa > Mollusca > Gastropoda > Stylommatophora > Helicidae > Cepaea > Cepaea hortensis. The sequence continues at coordinate 165,262,426 of OY992878.1, forward strand.
ACTTGTCTGTCTTTGTACCTGAGACTACTTGTCTGTCTTTGTGCCTGACTACTTGTCTGTCTTTGTGTCTGACTACTTGTCTGTCTTTGTACCTGACTACTTGTCTGTATTTGTACCTGAGACTACTTGTCTGTCTTTGTTCCTGACTACTTGTCTGTCTTTGTACCTGACTACTTGTCTGTCTTTGTTCCTGACTACTTGTCAAAAAGTACAAAGACAGACAAGTAGTCAGGTACAAAGACAGACAAGTAGTCAGGTACAAAGACAGACAGGTAGTCAGGTACAACAACAGACATGTAGTCAGATACAAAGACAGACAAGTAGTCAGAAACAACAACAGACAAGTAGTCTCAGGTACAAAGACAGACAAGTAGTCAGGTACAAAGACAGACAAGTAGTCTCAGGTACAAAGACAGACAAGTAGTCAGGTACAAAGACAGACAAGTAGTCAGGCACAAAGACAGACAAGTAGTCTCAGGTACAAAGACATGGAGGTGGTCATTTACAAAGACAGACAAGTAGTCAGGTACAAAGACAGACAAGTAGTTGGGTACAAAGACAGGCAAGTAGTCAGGTACACAGACAGACAAGTAGTCAGGTACAAAGACAGACAAGTAGTCTCAGGTACAAAGACAGACAAGTAGTCAGGTACAAAGACAGACAAGTAGTCAGGTACAAAGACAGACAAGTAGTCTCAGGTACAAAGACAGACAAGTAGTCTCAGGTACAAAGACAGACAAGTAGTCTCAGGTACAAAGACAGACAAGTAGTCTCAGGTACAAAGACAGACAAGTAGTCTCAGGTACAAAGACAGACAAGTAGTCAGGTACAAAGACAGACAAGTAGTCAGGTACAAAGACAGACAAGTAGTCTCAGGTACAAAGACAGACAAGTAGTCTCAGGTACAAAGACAGACAAGTAGTCTCAGGTACAAAGACAGACAAGTAGTCAGGTACAAAGACAGACAGGTAGTCAGGTACAAAGACAGACAAGTAGTCAGGTACAAAGACAGACAAGTAGTCAGGTACAAAGACAGACAAGTAGTCAGGTACAAAGACAGACAAGTAGTCAGGTACAAAGACAGACAAGTAATCAGGTACAAAGACAGACAAGTAGTCAGGCACAAAGACAGACAAGTAGTCTCAGGTACAAAGACAGACAAGTAGTCAGGTACAAAGACAGACAAGTAGTCAGGAACAAAGACAGACAAGTAGTCAGGTACAAAGACAGACAAGTAGTCAGGAACAAAGACAGACAAGTAGTCTCAGGTACAAATACAGACAAATAGTCAGGTACAAAGACAGACAAGTAGTCAGAAACAAAGACAGACAAATAGTCAGGCACAAAGACAGACAAGTAGTCTCAGGTACAAAGACAGACAAGTAGTCAGGTACAAAGACAGACAAGTAGTCAGGTACAAAGACAGACAAGTAGTCAGGTATAAAGACAGACAAGTAGTCAGGTACAAAGACAGACAAGTAGTCAGGTACAAAGGCAGACAAGTAGTCAGGTACAAAGACAGACAAGTAGTCAGGTACAAAGACAGACAAGTAGTCAGGTACAAAGACAGACAAGTAGTCTCAGGTACAAAGACAGACAAGTAGTCAGGTACAAAGACAGACAAGTATTCAGGTACAAAGACAGACAAGTAGTCAGGTACCAAGACTGACAAGTAGTCAGGTACAAAGACAGACAGGAAGTCAGGTACAAAGACAGACAGAAAGTCAGAAACAAAGACAGACAGGCAGTCAGGTACAAAGACAGACAGGTAGTCAGGTACAAAGACAGACAATTAGTCAGATACAAAGACAGATAGGTAGTCAGGTACCAAGACAGACAGGTAGTCAGGTACAAAGACAGACAAGTAGTCAGGTACCAAGACTGATAAGTAGTCAGGTACAAAGACAGACAAGTAGTCAGGTACCAAGACTGACAAGTAGTCAGGTACAAAGACAGACAAGTAGTCTGGTATAAAGACAGACAAGTAGTCAGGTACAAAGACAGACAAGTAGTCAGGTACAAAGACAGACAAGTAGTCTCAGGTACAAAGACAGACAAGTAGTCAGGTATAAAGACAGACAAGTAGTCAGGTACAAAGACAGACAAGTAGTCAGGTACAAAGACAGACAAGTATTTAGGTACAAAGACAGACAAGTAGTCTCAGGTACAAAGACAGACAAGTAGTCAGGTACAAAGACAGACAAGTACTCAGGTACAAAGACAGACAAGTAGTCAGGCACAAAGACAGACAAGTAGTCTCAGGTACAAAGACATGGAGGTGGTCATTTACAAAGACAGACAAGTAGTCAGGTACAAAGACAGACAAGTAGTTGGGTACAAAGACAGGCAAGTAGTCAGGTACACAGACAGACAAGTAGTCAGGTACAAAGACAGACAAGTAGTCGGGTACAAAGACAGGCAAGTAGTCGGGTACAAAGACAGACAAGTAGTCTCAGGTACAAAGATAGACAAGTAGTCAGGTACAAAGACTGACAAGTAGTCTCAGGTACAAAGATAGACAAGTAGTCAGGTACAAAGACTGACAAGTAGTCAGGTACACAGACAGACAAGTAGTCTCAGGTACAAAGACAGACAAGTAGTCAGGTACAAAGACAGACAAGTAGTCAGGTACAAAGACAGACAAGTAGTCTCAGGTACAAAGACAGACAAGTAGTCTCAGGTACAAAGACAGACAAGTAGTCTCAGGTACAAAGACAGACAAGTAGTCAGGTACAAAGACAGACAGGTAGTCAGGTACAAAGACAGACAGGTAGTCAGGTACACAGACAGACACGTAGTCAGGTACAAAGACAGACAAGTAGTCAGATACAAAGACAGACAAGTAGTGAGGTACAAAGACAGACAAGTAGTCGGGTACAAAGACAGACAAGTAGTCAGATACAAAGACAGACAAGTAGTCAGGTACAAAGACAGACAAGTAGTCAGGTACAAAGACAGACAAGTAGTCAGGTACAAAGACAGACAAGTAGTCTCAGGTACAAAGACAGACAAGTAGTCAGGTACAAAGACTGACAAGTAGTCAGGTATAAAGACGGACAAGTAGTCAGGTACAAAGACAGACAAGTAGTCAGGTACAAAGACAGACAAGTAGTCAGGTACAAAGACAGACAAGTAGTCAGGTACAAAGACAGATAAGTAGTCAGGTACAAAGACAGACAAGTAGTCAGGTACAAAGACAGACAAGTAGTCAGGTACAAAGACAGACAGGTAGTCAGGTACAACAACAGACATGTAGTCAGATACAAAGACAGACAAGTAGTCAGAAACAACAACAGACAAGTAGTCTCAGGTACAAAGACAGACAAGTAGTCAGGTACAAAGACAGACAAGTAGTCTCAGGTACAAAGACAGACAAGTAGTCAGGTACAAAGACAGACAAGTAGTCAGGCACAAAGACAGACAAGTAGTCTCAGGTACAAAGACATGGAGGTGGTCATTTACAAAGACAGACAAGTAGTCAGGTACAAAGACAGACAAGTAGTTGGGTACAAAGACAGGCAAGTAGTCAGGTACACAGACAGACAAGTAGTAAGGTACAAAGACAGACAAGTAGTCTCAGGTACAAAGACAGACAAGTAGTCAGGTACAAAGACAGACAAGTAGTCAGGTACAAAGACAGACAAGTAGTCTCAGGTACAAAGACAGACAAGTAGTCTCAGGTACAAAGACAGACAAGTAGTCTCAGGTACAAAGACAGACAAGTAGTCTCAGGTACAAAGACAGACAAGTAGTCTCAGGTACAAAGACAGACAAGTAGTCAGGTACAAAGACAGACAAGTAGTCAGGTACAAAGACAGACAAGTAGTCTCAGGTACAAAGACAGACAAGTAGTCTCAGGTACAAAGACAGACAAGTAGTCTCAGGTACAAAGACAGACAAGTAGTCAGGTACAAAGACAGACAGGTAGTCAGGTACAAAGACAGACAAGTAGTCAGGTACAAAGACAGACAAGTAGTCAGGTACAAAGACAGACAAGTAGTCAGGTACAAAGACAGACAAGTAGTCAGGTACAAAGACAGACAAGTACTCAGGTACAAAGACAGACAAGTAGTCAGGCACAAAGACAGACAAGTAGTCTCAGGTACAAAGACAGACAAGTAGTCAGGTACAAAGACAGACAAGTAGTCAGGAACAAAGACAGACAAGTAGTCAGGTACAAAGACAGACAAGTAGTCAGGAACAAAGACAGACAAGTAGTCTCAGGTACAAATACAGACAAATAGTCAGGTACAAAGACAGACAAGTAGTCAGAAACAAAGACAGACAAGTAGTCAGGCACAAAGACAGACAAGTAGTCTCAGGTACAAAGACAGACAAGTAGTCAGGTACAAAGACAGACAAGTAGTCAGGTACAAAGACAGACAAGTAGTCAGGTATAAAGACAGACAAGTAGTCAGGTACAAAGACAGACAAGTAGTCAGGTACAAAGGCAGACAAGTAGTCAGGTACAAAGACAGACAAGTAGTCAGGTACAAAGACAGACAAGTAGTCAGGTACAAAGACAGACAAGTAGTCTCAGGTACAAAGACAGACAAGTAGTCAGGTACAAAGACAGACAAGTATTCAGGTACAAAGACAGACAAGTAGTCAGGTACCAAGACTGACAAGTAGTCAGGTACAAAGACAGACAGGAAGTCAGGTACAAAGACAGACAGAAAGTCAGAAACAAAGACAGACAGGCAGTCAGGTACAAAGACAGACAGGTAGTCAGGTACAAAGACAGACAAGTAGTCAGATACAAAGACAGATAGGTAGTCAGGTACCAAGACAGACAGGTAGTCAGGTACAAAGACAGACAAGTAGTCAGGTACCAAGACTGATAAGTAGTCAGGTACAAAGACAGACAAGTAGTCAGGTACCAAGACTGACAAGTAGTCAGGTACAAAGACAGACAAGTAGTCTGGTATAAAGACAGACAAGTAGTCAGGTACAAAGACAGACAAGTAGTCAGGTACAAAGACAGACAAGTAGTCTCAGGTACAAAGACAGACAAGTAGTCAGGTATAAAGACAGACAAGTAGTCAGGTACAAAGACAGACAAGTAGTCAGGTACAAAGACAGACAAGTATTTAGGTACAAAGACAGACAAGTAGTCTCAGGTACAAAGACAGACAAGTAGTCAGGTACAAAGACAGACAAGTACTCAGGTACAAAGACAGACAAGTAGTCAGGCACAAAGACAGACAAGTAGTCTCAGGTACAAAGACATGGAGGTGGTCATTTACAAAGACAGACAAGTAGTCAGGTACAAAGACAGACAAGTAGTTGGGTACAAAGACAGGCAAGTAGTCAGGTACACAGACAGACAAGTAGTCAGGTACAAAGACAGACAAGTAGTCGGGTACAAAGACAGGCAAGTAGTCGGGTACAAAGACAGACAAGTAGTCTCAGGTACAAAGATAGACAAGTAGTCAGGTACAAAGACTGACAAGTAGTCTCAGGTACAAAGATAGACAAGTAGTCAGGTACAAAGACTGACAAGTAGTCAGGTACACAGACAGACAAGTAGTCTCAGGTACAAAGACAGACAAGTAGTCAGGTACAAAGACAGACAAGTAGTCAGGTACAAAGACAGACAAGTAGTCTCAGGTACAAAGACAGACAAGTAGTCTCAGGTACAAAGACAGACAAGTAGTCTCAGGTACAAAGACAGACAAGTAGTCAGGTACAAAGACAGACAGGTAGTCAGGTACAAAGACAGACAGGTAGTCAGGTACACAGACAGACACGTAGTCAGGTACAAAGACAGACAAGTAGTTAGATACAAAGACAGACAAGTAGTCAGATACAAAGACAGACAAGTAGTCAGATACAAAGACAGACAAGTAGTCAGGTACAAATACAGACAAGTAGTCAGGTACAAAGACAGACAAATAGTCAGGTACAAAGACGGACAGGAAGTCAGGTACAAAGACAGACAGGTAGTCAGGTACAAAGACAGACAGGTAGTCAGGTACAAAGACAGACAAGTAGTCTCAGGTACACAGACAGACACGTAGTCAGGTACAAAGACAGACAAGTAGTCAGATACAAAGACAGACAAGTAGTCAGATACAAAGACAGACAAGTAGTCAGGTACAAAGACAGACAAGTAGTCGGGTACAAAGACAGACAAGTAGTCAGATACAAAGACAGACAAGTAGTCAGGTACAAAGACAGACAAGTAGTCAGGTACAAAGACAGACAAGTAGTCAGGTACAAAGACAGACAAGTAGTCTCAGGTACAAAGACAGACAAGTAGTCAGGTACAAAGACTGACAAGTAGTCAGGTATAAAGACGGACAAGTAGTCAGGTACAAAGACAGACAAGTAGTCAGGTACAAAGACAGACAAGTAGTCAGGTACAAAGACAGACAAGTAGTCAGGTACAAAGACATGGAGGTGGTCATTTACAAAGACAGACAAGTAGTCAGGTACAAAGACAGACAAGTAGTCGGGTACAAAGACAGGCAGGTAGTCAGGTACAAAGATATGGAGGTAGTCAGTTACAAAGACAGACAGGTAGTGAGGTACAAAGACATGGATGTGGTCAGTTAGAAAGACAGACAGGTAGTCAGGTACAAAGACAGGGAGGTGGTCAGTTACAAAGACAGGCAAGTAGTCAGGTACAAAGACAGGCAGGTAGTCAGGTTCAAAGACAGGTAGTTATTCAGGTACAAAGACATGCAGGTAGTGAGAGTCAGGCAGTTTGACACACAGGCAAGCAGCATATACATATATAGTCAAACCTCGGTTTTCGTCGATTTTGTTTTCAGCGTTATTTTTTTTTAGGTTTTCGTCGATTGCCTCGGATTTCGTCGGCGTACCCATATGACCTCGCCGCTAATTTTGCGAAAACAAAGGGACCCACGCGTTCTTCTGCTCAGCTTGGCATTGGTTTTCGTTGGTGGGCATCACTTGCTAATAACAAAATACGAGAGCAGCATTCAGATTGCTGAAGTCAGCCGCATGTACGGGATGTCGCCATCCACGATAAGTTTCAATGTGGCGAAAAAGGAAGCAATAAAGAAGGCTAATGTAGCGAAAGATATGAATGTGTTAACGAAACAAAGATCGCAAACAATTAAAGATGTCGGTCAGTTATAATTAATTTGGATAAATCAAAACCAGTTAGATGGCGATTTTGTTTCGGGGGCAATCATATATGGAAAAAGAAACCAGACTGTTGTACGCCGATCTCATTAAGAAAGTGCTTGGGACGAGGGCTAGTGTATTTAGTGATTTTAAGGCCAGCAGTGGGTGGTTTGAAAAATTCAAGGGGCGCACTGGCATGCACAGTGTTACTAGACACGGCAAAGGTGAGAGTTAGGGCAAGTCTGAGGCAGAAAAATTGTTTTAAACACTATATTTATTCTCTATAAAATGTGTTTTTTGTATGTATTTTGGAGTTTCTAGAACGAATTAATTTGATTTACATTGATTCATATGGAAATAATTGCTTCGACTTTCGTCGGTTCCGGAAATCGCCGATTGTTTTTCGGACTGATTATCGACGAAAACCGATGTTTGACTGTACGATCTCTCTCTCTCTCTCTCTCTCTCTCTCTCTCTCTCTCTCTCTCTCTCTCTCTATATATATATATATATATATATATATATATATATATATATATATATATATATATATATATATTCTCTCTCTCTCTCTCTCTCTCTCTATATATATATATATATATATATATATATATATATATATATATATATATATATATATATATATATATATATATATAGTGGTTCGAATCGCATCGGTAACTTACGGGGTATGTGAGCCGGCCGCTCAGAAAGCAATGGCAAACTACTGAGCGTAATCTTGCCAAGAAATCGAAATCAACAATCAGATGAAAGATGCTGATGTTGACAGCGATGTCCTGTAAAGGATATGCAAAACATTTATATATATATATATATATATATATATATATATATATATATATATATATATATATATATAAAAATGTTTTGCATATCCTTTACAGGACATCGCTGTCAACATCAGCATCTTTCATCTGATTGTTGATTTCTTGGCAAGATTACGCTCAGTAGTTTGCCATTGCTTTCTGAGCGGCCGGCTCACATACCCCGTAAGTTACCGATGCGATTCGAACCACTGCTGATTCTCACCGTCGTCACGTTACTTACGAAAGTATACGAGATTACGGAGAAAAGTTACTAACCTCTAGGCCAGGAAGCCGGCATATATATATGCGTGCGTGCAGACGCTTGTGGGCGTGCGTGCAGACGCTTGTGAGCATCGTGTGATATATATATATATATATATATATATATATATATATATATATATATATATATATATATATATATATCACACGATGCTCACAAGCGTCTGCACGCACGCCCCCCACCAATGAAACAGGTTAAATTACAAAATCCCTCAGAGACATTTATCGCGAGAGTAAATACGTAGTGGTGAAAGACCTTAGATTGTTAGGATTCTGCCTTGCGTAGGTTCGAACCCCGGGCAACAATGCCCAGCCGGGTCTTGGGATTTTATCGGCACATAAGAAAAGGGACTGGCTAGAAGACGCACGGGCGGAAAGTCAACTCCGAGAAGATTTTGTTGTTGCGGGTAAACAAACGTTGCTAAGGATATTTATGTGTCAAGAAGAAGGGTGAATACGATAATTAGTATGATTATAAAGTGACTCGAGCTACCCTGTATTTGCGGTGTGTCTTTTTACAGCAAAGTTGTGATAGTTGAGGCTTTCGGCCGACACATCCGTTTTCTTCGGGCATTTGTTTACGGGGTTAACCGTCCTGGGTGTTTCGTAGGACGTTTCGAGTTCTCAGTGTTTCGAAACCATGTTTGTCTCTCATCTACTAGTGACACACCAACTGATCCATCAAGAACAGCTGCATGCATTTTGGTGAGTCTCAGGGGAAAGCAAGCGCAGACCATAGGTATTCCTCACCACCCAAGAAGTCTTCCATGAGTGCAAGGTTCACCTCTTATTTTGGATTGTGATGGCGCCTACACACTGAGAGGTCAAGGCAGACTTCCCACCAGATGAAATTGTTAGTCAAGCAGTGGGGGTACAAACTCACTCATATTTACTATATATAGATTCCAGGTTCGTCTAAAATAATAAGATGTCTCGTAAATACATATCCTTAAGCAAGTGAATCGGTACAAGTATCTCGGAACAATCATAACATCTGATGCAAGACGCCTTAAAGAGATTAGAAAAAGAATTATCATGGCGAAGGTAGCCTTTTGCAAGATGAAAAATATACTGACCAATAAAATGATATCAATTAAAAAGAGAAAAAGAAGTGCTACATAGAACTTGTACTTTTGTATGGATGTAAAGCGTGGACAATGAGCAGACAAACTGAAAAACATATGATAGCTGTGGAAATGTGGTTTCTGAGGAAAATGCAAAGAATTAATGGACAGACAGAAAAACCAATGAACAAGTCCTTCCAGAAACAAATGAAGATCGTAAACTCATTAGAAACATTAGACGTTGGTATTCAAAAATTTTTGGGCATGTTATGAGAAGAAATGAATTTGGCGAAAACTGGCAAGATAGAAGGGGGAAACCAAGGGGAAGACCGAGAAATAAATACCTGGATCGCTTGGCCACGTGGCATGGTCGAGCTAGGAACACAGAGCTGATCCATGGTGATCGAGTGAGGTGGCAAAACATGGCCGCCCACACTTATCGGCATGGCACATGATGGATGGATGGATCGTAAAGACATCATCATTCAGAGGAAAGTGAAGTGTTCATTATACGGAAGCAGTTTTTCAATTATGGAGAACTATTCTTCTTCTTGTCCATGCCATGTGGTGTTGGTGATCATGTATGTCCACACCCTTTTGTCTCTTGCGCTGATCTCCCCCTGCCTCTCTTCCCCTGCAAGCTTCCCGTTGTGACGACAGTCTCCAGCTTGCTTCTGTCTCATGACGTGCCCAAAGAATGTGGAATGTCTGCTTCTCATGCGAGTATCCAGTTCTCTTTGTGGGTTAACTTTTTTCATGATGTCATCATTGGTCTTTCCCTCCATCCACGGAATTCTCATCATTCTTCTATAAAAACCACATCTCCACAGCTTCCACAAAATTTTTCACTTGTCCGCTAATTGTCTATGATTCGCTTCCGTACAAGAGGATGGTCTCAACTTAAGTCTAAAGAATGTTTTCCACCACATCCATTGACAAAGATAAATTGTAGTGAATATACTTCATGTTATGAAATACTGCATGTACTTGGGCTATTCTACATGTAACCTCCTTGATACACTTTCCGTCTGCTGTTATTAAAGTACCCAAAAACTTAAAAACATTGCCATTCACTGTGATATTGTATTTGGGTGTTACATTTTGGGTATACTATTGAAACTGTGCATTTCGTATTGAGTGCTTTTACATGTCAGCGGTTCAGTGTAGCGTGAACTGCATGTTCAGAAAAATGGCAGCCTGTCGGGTGCTGAAATGGGCTGCCATATGGAGTAATGTGTGGCTACTAGTTTTCTAGTGACTGCTGCTTCCATCGAAGATGAACTGTATTTTTCGTGGCGGACTTTTGTATTGACATTCTCACTGCAGCATTATGCATACATAGTATACTTGTGCGGGCTGTTGCTTTGTCGAGACTCCTGTCTGTTCAATTTTTTACATGGGGGTAGTGAGGAGCATTTTGTGTGATATTCACTGGCACAGGAACAGAGCATAATTGGGCCACATTTTGCAGTGAAGTTGAAACCACGATTAACTAACTAACCATTTGGTTAGTTATCTCAATATTACTAATAAAACACAGTTATCTCAATATTACTAATAAAACACAGTTATCTCAATATTACTAATAAAACACAGTTATCTCAATATTACTAATAAAACACAGTTATCTCAATATTACTAATAATACACAGTTATCTCAATATTACTAATAAATTACTAATAAAATAATTACTAATAAAATAAGTCAGGTCTTAGTCAGATATGACTGAGCTACCGTATAACAGTAGACGGTACTACCTGGTTTCTGTTAGCGCCGAGCGTTGGGCGGCGCTTACCAAACCCGACACCCCACATTGTGCCAACGGCTTCGGGCGGAAGAGCGCAATTGGGAGGGTACAAGCCTTACCCTGGTGCGAGGAAATGCAAGCTAAAGACAAAATTGTCATGGCAGGGCAGACCAGGCCCTAAGCCTTGGTTGGCGACTGGTCTAGGATCGAAGCTCCGACAGGCGGACAGTTAGAGCATTGCTTTGCTGATCCGGCAGCTTCTGCAGCTTGTCTTGTTCCAGATGTAGGGGTGTTACCTTTCCTCTGGAGTGAACTAGGCAGGCCGAGAGAGGGATCATGCTGCATGGGCAACACATGATCTCTATATTTTAGCCCAGGCTTTGTGCTATGGAGAGGCAATAACTCCATCCCTGGTCTTAACTGGTCTCGGAATCAAAGCGAGAGGCAACTGTTACGGGTTATAAGTCCTTGTCAGTTGGCGTAGACATGGGGCGCCACGCGTTGCCTCTGACGGTGGGAGACACCTATAGGTGTCACTGATCAGCTACCGCCCGCCTCAAGCTGGGCAGCCCCCAGCCAATTGGGTGCTGATCCGCCACAGCCTGCCTGCTTCAATGGGTGCTTGGGGCTAGGACAAAATCTGAATCGCAGGCTGTAAAACCAATGCACCAGGTACAAACAAAAATATAAATAGAAACCTCAAGCTACGGCTTGCAACCTGGAACGTGAGAACCATGTGTCCAGGATTTTCCACTGACTTGACCAATATTGACGATGTGAGAAAAACGGCTGTGATTGATGCCGAACTCAATCGTCTTAACATTGATATTGCTGGCCTGCAGGAGACTCGCCTCGCTGAGGAAGGGTCACTCAGGGAAAACAACTACACCTTTTTCTGGAAGGGTAAAGGGCAGGCAGAAAAAAGGCAACACGGTGTGGGCTTTGCAGTGAAGAATTCGCTACTGGGAATGATTGAAATTCCAGCAGGAGGAAATGAAAGACTATTATCCCTGCGCTTGGCAACCTCTTGTTGGTTTGCCACCATTATTACTGCATATGCACCGACACTCGATTCCTCTGATGATGTGAAGGATTCGTTCTATGAGGAGTTAGACTCTGTGATCAAGGCAGTTCCAAAATCCGACTACATTTATATGCTCGGTGATTTCAATGCTCGTGTGGGCAAGGACTCGAGTTCATGGCCAGTGTGCCTTGGAAAATACAACATCGGTCGCATGAATGAAAATGGGCAAAGGCTGCTGGAGCATTGCACCAGTAATGACCTATGTATTACAAACTCTTTTTTTAAAACAAAAGAGATGCATAAGGTCACATGGAAACATCCAAGATCCGGCCATTGGCACCAGCTGGACTTCATCATCACACGGAGACAACATCTGAACCATATATCATTGACTCGTAGTTACCACAGTGCTGACTGTGATACGGATCATTCTTTGGTTGTTGCAAGGGTTAGACTGAGACCAAAGAGAATCTACACAGCTAAACACAAATCTAGCCCCAGGATTAATACAATGAACACTCACGATCCTGAAAAGTGCTTTCAGTTTCAACAGCAACTTGAAGACGCTTTCACTGATACACCAGAAAATTGTACAGTAAATGAAAAGTGGGGTCAAATTAAGGAAACTCTTTGTAAAACTGCCGTAAGAGTTTACGGCACTGTGGATCATAAGAGGCAGGACTGGTTTGCGGCCAACAGCGAGACTCTGCAGCCCTTGATTGATAAGAAGAAGAAAGCTCTCTTAAGAAACAAGGAAAGACCAACGCGTAACACTCTGAGTGAGCTAAGGCAAGCTAGGAAGGATGTGCAAAAGGCTGCCAGGCAGTGTGCAAATGATTATTGGATCAAGTTATGTGAGTCCATTCAAATCGCAAGTGATAAGGGAGACATAAGAAGCATGTATGAAGGAATAAAGAAAGCCTGTGGTCCAGTGATCAAAAGAAGTGCACCATTGAAAACCTTGACTGGAGAAGTCATCACTGATAAGAAACAGCAGATGGACAGATGGGTAGAGCACTATTTGGAGCTTTACTCAAGTGAGACCAAACTAGCGGATAATGCCCTCAACGCCATAGAGGCTCTACCAACTCTTGACCATCTGGACACACTTCCCACCATAACAGAAGTTAAGTGTGCTATAAATGAACTTGCATCTGGCAAGGCTCCAGGTAAGGATGGGATTCCAATAGAGGTTATCAGGAGTGGGCAAGACACACTCACTATACAGATCCACCAGCTAATAGAGCAATGCTGGCGTGAAGGACAAGTCCCACAGGATTTCAAAGATTCAAGCATCATAACACTGTACAAGAACAAGGGCGATCGGAGCGACTGCAACAACTATAGGGGTATCTCACTTCTGTGTATTGTTGGAAAAGTATTTGCCAGAATTGTTCTGCGCAGACTTCAAGTCCTAGGAGATCAAGTCTACCCCGAATCACAGTGTGGCTTTCGACAGAACCGGTCTACCACTGATATGATATTCTCATTGCGACAAATGCAAGAAAAATGCCGTGAACAGAATCAACCACTGTTTATTGCCTTCATCGACCTCACAAAGGCATTTGATTTGGTCAGTCGTGAGGGTCTGTTCAAGGCACTAAAGAAGATTGGCTGCCCACCAACTCTTCTGTCCATTGTGGAATCGTTCCACACAGGCATGAAGGGTATAATCAAGTTTGATGGTGCAACTTCTGAAGAATTTGAAATCAAGAGTGGAGTTAAGCAAGGTTGTGTACTAGCTCCCACCCTCTTTGGAATATACTTTTCACTTCTACTGAAATATGCATTTCGTGATCAGGATGGTGGTATATACATTCACTCACGCTCAGATGGCGGCCTCTACAATGCTCAGAGATTGAAGGCTAAGACCAAAATTAGGAGCGTACTGATCAGAGAGTTGCTTTTTGCAGATGATGCTGCAGTTACGACCCACTCTGAGGAAGAATTGCAATGTCTACTATCTGCATTCTCCAATGCTTATTCTGAATTTGGTTTAACAATTAGCAAAAAGAAGACACAGATTATGTCACAAGGTGCACATGGGGTACCATCAATCTTTATTGACGACGCTGAACTAGAGATAGTAGACCATTTTACATATCTAGGATCAGTGGTAAATAGCAAATTATCCCTAGATCAGGAAATCAACATCCGGATTGGTAAGGCAGCAACAACAATGAACAGGTTAAGAAAAAGAGTCTGGGAGAACAGGAAGCTTACTGCCAAAACAAAAGTCCTTGTCTATCAAGCCTGTGTCCTTAGTACTCTTCTCTATGGCAGTGAAACCTGGACAACTTACTCACACTAAGAGAACAATTTAAACAGCTTTCATATGCGGTGTCTGCGAAGAATTCTTGGTATTAAGTGGCAAGACAAAATCACAAATACTGAAGTATTGGAAAGATCAGGTTGTGTGACAGTTTATTCCATGCTCAGTCTTCGTAGACTTAGATGGATAGGACATCTTAGGAGGATGGATGATGGTAGAATACCAAAGGATATCTTTTTTGGTGAATTACAGATGGGTAAGAGATCTCAGGGTCGGCCTCTACTACGATACAAAGATGTGTGTAAGCGGGACATGATTGATACAGGCATTGATAATGCACATTGGGAGCAAGTCGCCGCTGAACGTGTTGCATGGAGGGCAAATATCAGAAATGGAATAAAGTCAAAGGAGAAAATTATTGCAGAAAAGTCACACACCAAGCGTTTGAGACGTAAGATGGTGCATGATGGTGGAAATGACCACGTGTTCACATGCACCCACTGTGAACGGACATTTACAGCGCAAATTGGCCTTATCAGTCACACTCGCTACCGCCATAGTTAAAAGTTATTATGCCTTTTTAAAGCACAAACTATCGTCTGTCAAGACGGCAAGGTGCCAATGACTAATAAATCACAGTTATCTCATTATTACTAATAAATCACAGTTATCTTATTATTACTAATAAAACACAGTTATCTCATTATTACTAATAAAACACAGTTATCTCAATATTACTAATAAAACACAGTTATCTCATTATTACTAATAAAACACAGTTATCTCAATATTACTAATAAAACACAGTTATCTCAATATTACTAATAAAACACAGGTATCTCAATATTACTAATAAAACACAGTTATCTCATGATTACTAATAAAACACAGTTATCTCAATATTACTAATAAAACACAGTTATCTCAATATTACTAATAAAACACAGTTATCTCAATATTACTAATAAAACACAGTTATCTCAATATTACTAATAAAACACAGTAATCTCAATATTACTAATAAAACACAGGTATCTCAATATTACTAATAAAACACAGTTATCTCATTATTACTAATAAAACACAGTTATCTCATTATTACTAATACAACACAGTTATCTCAATGTTACTAATAAAACACAGTTATCTCGATATGACTAATAAAACACAGGTATCTCAATATTACTAATAAAACACAGTTATCTCAATATTACTAATAAAACACAGTTATCTCAATATTACTAATAAAACACAGGTATCTCAATATTACTAATAAAACACAGTTATCTCATTATTACTAATAAAACACAGTTATCTCAATATTACTAATAAAACACAGTTATCTCAATATTAATAATAAAACACAGTTATCTCAATATTACTAATAAAACACAGTTATCGTCACTTTCTGTGGTCAGTGTGGGCCTTTCTGCTTTCACTCGCTTTGAACTCAAGTGTAGTCCACACACTCCAAACTTCAAGGAAAGACCAGACTGACACGACACATAATCAATCTGCTATTGGCACCATTAGTACTGGAACTCATCGCTGGCTGATGCAGGTGAGGACGGATCACGTATGGGAATGTTCTGAGTGTCGTTACGTGGGTTCTTGACGTAACTCAACTCGAAAATTATTAAAACATAAGTTCTGTATGTAGCGTTATATAAATAACAGTCATATTTATATAAATTTATATAATAGTTATATTGCTACAGTTAATTAAAACGACATACATATTTCTTAAGTCTGGTATGTACAATCTCTCAGCTGATCCATACAGTGGGAACAGAGTACGTCATTCAGCCGAGGATTAATCATAAGGTCAGCCCCGAATTGATCAACCTCATTGGCCGTCATCGAATGCCTGGCTCACCAACACGAGTTCGTGCCTGTTCGTAGGTTTTCTCGGGTTTACCTAGAGTTGTTTTCCTTCCTCAAGATGTTATGATACTGCCCAGCAGTTTAAGGCGGGCTTTGATCCTGGTTCGACAAACGTTAACTAATTCACAAGTCAATGTCCGTAATTGATGGGGGTCATTTGTCGTTCCACAATTGCTGGATTGTTTGGATATTCTACATTGAGTTGGTTGTTAAGTTATCTATCTTTTGGTCATAACATCTGGTGTGAGGTGCCTTGAAGAGATTGGAACAATAATCTGCATGGCGAAGGTTGCCTTTTGAAAACTAGACAACATAATGATTAATAAAAAGAAACAGCCTGTAATTTTGTTTGCATGTGATACGTCGGCAATGAGCAGACAAGCTGAAAAAAAAAAAAATCTCATGTCTGTGGAAATGTGGTTTCTAAAGAAACTGCACAGAATATCATGGACAGGCAGAAAATAACTTTTTTGGGCACGTTATGAAAAGAAATAAACTGGAGATCTTTGTGACAACTTGCAAGATTGATGGGAGAAGAACAAGGGAAAGGCAGAGGAGATAATATCTATATGGCGTGGCCACATGGCATGGAGACAAGAACACAGAGCTGATCCACGACTTTGGTGATCCTGTGAGATGGCGAAACATGACCGCCCACGCTTATCGGCATGGCACATGATGGTATTTTTGGTAGTCAACTTCATTTGACTGATCTCCAAATCCAACAAGACGATTGCGTTCATGCAACAATATTTCTGTCACATCAAGTGGAATGATTCATCATCATAACGTGCTTTGCCGACTGTCAGGGCGATCATGCATCTCCACATCTTGCCGTCTCCAACAACATATATCACTCAGTTTGTGCAGTGACAACCTCTTGTGCCATGCTACAAAGCTATGTCAAGAATCGTCACTGAGTGTCTTCCTATATCTCTCTTTCCACAAATCTTTTCAGTGTTCACAATATATGACTCGGGACAGACAATATCTAACAGGAGAGGAGGAGCAGGCAAGGGCAGTCTAATAATGAATGGTACATCTGGCAATGATATAAAGATGTGGAAGTGAGTCTCCGCGGCGAAGTGATCAAGCCGTTTGCCTCGCTTTCCTACGGTTGTGGGTTCGATTTCCGGCTACGTCTTTCGGTTCACGAGTGCATTTTTCTCGGAGACTCCTGGGGGTCGTCACTAGAGCTACGGAGTTCGTGCTTTGTGCGACGCTTTCGGCAGGTCATCCTGCAGAAAGAGCCGAGCCATATGAGATAAAACCCGGGGCAACGAAATCGATCCTCTCAACTTTTAAGACTTTTTAGGTGGTTCACAAGATGTGTACTTCTGTCACCATAGGTACACAGCCAGGTCATTGAGGGGAAGGTACGGTTCTCACTGGGAGCCTTTTGTCTAAATGACGTACTCATTTTATGGTCAGTGAGTGCCTTATGTTGCACTTGGTGGCTGTGATCCAAAGTAATTTCTGGGAATCGGTCAACACATCTAGCTGACAATAAATTGTCCCCTTCTTCTTATAGTGCATGTCATGTGGCTTCGGTGATCACGTCTGTCCAGTCTTGTGTCTCGTGTATTGCCAGCCATTTCTCATACTGGGTCCCTTCATGCCTTGATGTCCAAGTGTCCAGAATCTTCTCTTGGTCTCCCTCTGCCTCTTTTCTCTTTCAGCTTTCATGTTGTGACGACATTCTTCAGCTTTCCTCTTCTTATAACATGCCCAAAGGATGTGAACAGCCATCTTGTGATGCCAGTAACCAGTTCTCTTTGTGAGTCAACTTCTTTCAAGATGTTTCGTTACTCATTCTATCCGCCACGGTATCTTCTTCATCATTCTATAAATCCATATCTCCGCAGCTTCCACACAATTCCTCACTTATCTGAAAATTGTCCATGATTAGCTTACGTTCATCAGAATTATCTCAAAATAGTTTACAAAGCTCCTTTTCCGAGATTGATTGACAATAATAAATTGCAGAGAATATTTTTCATCTGGTGAAATGCTGCCACGGTTACATCTTCATTCTGTTGTTCTTAAAGTAACCACATACTTAAATACATTGACTTGTTTCAGAATAGTTCGATTCGCTTTGTTGTTGCATTGGAGAAGAATTTGTCATTGTAATTGCCACTGTGTCTGTTATTCAGACTAAACCCGTTGTTTTGATATTGACTCAATCATAATGGTCCTTATTTCGAACTAAACCTGTTATTTAGACTTTGCCTCAATTGTACTTGAAAATAATTCCCAACATAACGGGCATAAGGTGGGGCCTGAGATGGGTTATGAGGCGGGACATGAGGCGGAGCATGAAGCGGGGCATGAGGGAGAAACTGTGGCCACGTTGATAGCGAGTTGCTCTGGTAACGTCGTGAGCACGGTCGGACGCTGGTTCAAAGCCTGGGCTGGTCAGTTGCCAATGTGAGGTCTTCCATTGCTCCTGGCTACAAACTGTGATGGCACTATGATGCCATAAACCCATTGGAGGACACTGCTTCGGGGGACAAATTGGTCACGTTTTAAATCGCCATCGAGTGTTTCTGGGTTGCAAAGAATGGGGAGGAAAGAGCTTACAGCAGCTCTACTCAGCATGTTTGTACCCATGTCTTCTCTGACCAGCACAAGTTGTCTCTGGCTTCCGTGTGGGTTCACTTAGAAACTCCAGCCTTGTTTCGACATTTAGCCGAACCTTTTCTTACACTGGAGAAGTTGGAGGGGCTTTTAAAAAATGAGTTGTTTAATTATAACTTGTTTAAAATGGACATTTGACATTGTTTAAAGTTGACATTCAAAATTGCTTAAAATTGGCATTTGACGTTGTTTAAAATTGGCATTTCACAGTGTTTACAATTGATATATGACGTTCTTTAAAATGTACATGTGACATTGGTTCAAATGACATTCACACTGTTTAAAATTGACATTTGACATTGTTTATAATTGGCATTTGACATTTTTTTTTTACATTGATATTTAACATCGCCTAAAATTGATATATGACAATGTTTAAAATTGACAATTGACATTGTTTAAAATTGAAATCTGATAACTAGTTAAAGAACAAAAGTCACGTTCAAATAAGAACATACAATTAGTGTCATTTGAGTATTATCATCATCATGTGCCGTGCCGATAAGCATGGGCGGTCATGTTTTATATCTCACACGATCACCAGAGTCGTGGATCAGCACTGTGTTCTTGTTTCGACTACATGCCATGTGGCCAAGCCTTCCAGATATTTACCTTTCTGCTTCCCTTTATTCTTTTGCTCTCAATCTTGCCGGTTGCCACCAAGCCCTTTAATGTATTTCTTCTCATAAAATGCCCAAGAATGTTGACTGTCTGCGTGTAATTTCTCTAATAAGTTTACGGTTTTCACTTGTTTATTGTAGGATCTGCTCACTGGTTTTTCTGTCTGTCCAGATCCTGTTCGTTGTCTGCAATCAATACTTTATCATCTGCATACCTATTATCTTTGATGTTATGTCTTCCAATGGCGATTCCTCTCATATTTGAATATACGGGATATTTAAAGACGAAGTAGAAAATGTATAAATTAGTTGCTAGTTTACAGCTAAAAACGGATGAGCTCAACGATCACCCACGTCTGTCAGTAAATGTCTGGCCATCTTTGGACTATTCCCTCACGCCCAGAGACCCCCACAAACCAATCTTGAACCCAGGCTATGGACGATAAGTCAGTTGGCCGTGCCAATGTCACAGACAATCAATTTGCATGTTGTCATCGTGGTCTTTTGTCCACTTTGCCCTGAGAGAAGCTCCCGCAGAAGCTAGGTACCAAGTCTGAATCTAATTCAGGATGATTTTAATCAACTACTGACTGGCAATGATGAACTCTGCAGTCTCTTCCCCGGGCAGTGCAAGAATCTTTGACAATAGACCTACCTACAATAGGCAGGTAGACGGACTGACGGACAGACAGAATGAGAAAGGGAGGGAGGGGAGGACGGATGGAAGGAGATAGAGACAAACAGTCAGACAGACGTACGGATGGGCGGACAGACGGTGCCATGGATAGTCAAGTAGGGGGGGGGGGCGGGTGATGGTTGAGAGGGCGGGTGTGGTTGGGCAGACAGACAGACAGGCAGACAGAACAGACAGGCAGGCAGGCAGGCGGGCGGACGGGCGGACGAACGGACGGACAGGCAGATAGAAATCAAATCAAATCAAATCAAATCAACTTTATTTTAAAAAGGTAACAAATTGGGGACGCAGGCCAGTCTTGCATTCGGCCCTTCCAATCACTCGTCTTTCGTTCATCAAGAGCATTATACATTTACATAGGAAGAAAGATAAACATTGTGAAATGAATGTTGTAAAAATAATCAAGACAAATTACCATGTTATGAGGCCCATCTCCCAGCTACCCATACATCACCCCACCCATACACACAACCCCACCTACCCACACACACACACACACACACACACACACACCCAGGGACACATAATACCCCACCAACCAACCCATCCCCCTCCTACACATCCCCCAACCACACACACTGTCCTCACCTGTTTCCCAAACCAAAACACATTCGCCACCCACAAACACCCCCCACCAACCGACGCCCACCCACATACACATCCTAACCCACACATCCTCTCCCCCACCCACACCTCCAACCACCCATCCCCAGCCACATCTCCATCGACCACATATTCCCCACCCACGCACACACATCCCCACATACCCACACATCGCAAATCCACTCACACATCCCCAAAGCATACACACACATTCCCACCAACTGACATCTCCCTACCCCGACACACACACATCTCCATAACCACCTATACATCCCCAATCCACTCACACACACCCCACCACCCTCACATACATCCTCCACCCACCCACACATGCCCTAACCCAATTCCCCCATCACACACACCCCCACCCGCACTTCACATACATCCTCGACCACGCAATATTCCCAACCCACACACCGCACACATATCCCTCACCAACACATCCCACACCCACATACCACCATGCATCCCCACCTAAACACCACACACATATCCCCCACCCACATACCACACAATATTCCCACCCACACCCACACAGATACCCTTACACATCCACCCCACATACCCCCACCCACACACACATACCCCACCCACACAATATCCCCAACCAACAAACCACGCACCTCTCCCCACCCACACATG
Source organism: Cepaea hortensis (assembly GCA_963921405.1). Lineage (NCBI taxonomy): Eukaryota > Metazoa > Mollusca > Gastropoda > Stylommatophora > Helicidae > Cepaea > Cepaea hortensis. The sequence goes on from OY992878.1 coordinate 165,283,821, forward strand.
CATTTCCCACCCATCCACCAACACTCACTCACTCACGCACACATCCTCCACTACGCACCCACACACCCTCACCCACCCCCAACCAAACATCTCTCGATCACAATACCCCTACCCACACACATCCTCCACCCACTCACGCATCCCACCCCGACACATACACATCCCTCACCCGCCTACACATCCCTAAGCCACTCATACACCCCCACCCACACATTCTCCATCCACGCACACATCTCCCACCCATACACTCCCACCACCCACACATACTTCTCTCAACCACCACACACCCCCTACTCACCCACACATATCCCCCACCCATACACACATTCCCCGCACCCACCACACACATCCCCCACACCACATACTATCCCCCACCCACGCACATATCCTCACCCATACCACCACAAACATACCTCCCATCCGCACATCCCCTACCAACACACCGCACACATATCCCAAACCCACACACCATACACACTCTCCCCACCTTCCCTTACATCCCCAATCCACCCACGCAATCCCCTACCCACACAACCCCGCCACCCATACATACTTCCCCAAACCATCCAAACATCTCCACCCACCCACACATATCCCCTACCCAAACACACATCCCCCGCACCCGTCCCATACACATATCCTCCACCCATACACACATCCCCCACACCCCTACATATCTATTCACACACCCCACCAACACCCACAAATATCACTACCCACCAACACCCACACACCTCAACCCATCCAAACGCATACCCCCACAGACATTCCCCCACCCACACATATCCCCACACTCACACACATCCTCCACACATACTCACACATCCTCACATCTAGACACATACAAAATGCCTCACGTGAGCATTGAAACTAGTATGAACAAACTCCCAAACTTTACTCACACACATACACTGGCAATTGTCGTGAGCAGTCTCATAAAAATGTTAAACATGGAGAAAAATGTGTACATAAACAGTGTGTGAAGTAAAAATAATGATGCTCCCACACACACACACACACACACACACACACACACACACACACACACACACATTCACTCTTACGCTCACTCATTCTGTCTCTCACTCAAACTACAGTAATGTACATGAGTTTATATTATACATGATAAAATCAAATGGTATTTGACTGATAATATGACAGATGAGAATACACAAACATATGGATTCGCGTGTCACATAACATGCGTATTACATGACATGCATCTGCTCAGCTCTCTCTCTCTCTCTCTCTCTCTCTCTCTCTCTCTCTCTCTCTCTCTCTCTCTCTCTCTCTCTCTGTGTGTGTGTATTCTTTCATATACACACACTCACACGTATGCGCGCGCTCACACACACACACACTAACACACCAACTCTCCCACTGTCTCACTCTCTCTCTCTCTCTCTCTCTCTCTCTCTCTCGTTCGCTCTCTCTCTCTCTCTCTCTCTCTCACACACTCACTATTTCCCCCATTCATTCACTCTGTCCATCTTCATTCACTTTATCTCTAACTCTCTTACTCTCTCTCTCTGTCTCTCTCTCTCTCATACTCATACACAGACAGACACACACCCTCAAGCTATCACTCAATGTTCACTTATCCTAGCGCACTCACTCACTCTTTTTACTCTCTCTCTCACTCACACACACATAGACAGACAGACAGACAGACAGACAGACAGACAGACAGACAGACAGACAGACAGACAGACAGACAGACAGACAGACAGACAGACAGACAGACAGACAGACAGACAGACAGACAGACAGACAGACAGACAGACAGACAGACAGACAGACAGACAGACAGACAGACAGACAGACAGACAGACAGACAGACAGACAGACAGACAGACAGACAGATAGACAGATAGACAGATAGATAGATAGATAGATAGATAGATAGATAGATAGATAGATAGATAGATAGATAGATAGATAGATAGATAGATAGATAGATAGATAGATAGATAGATAGATAGATAGATAGATAGATAGATAGATAGATAGAGGGAGGGTAGACACACAGATAGACTGACGAAAACACAGAGAGACCACAACCAGCACAGCTATCTCAGATAAACTATGAAGAAGGAAATTCATCCATCGATCATGAATGTGTTGACAACCACAATTTCACTGGCCTATGTGTTTCCGAATGATTTGTCCTGGGGAATGACTTACGGGAAGTTGGGGAAATGAGCAGCCACTTTCAGTAGTGTTTCTCAGTGAGTCATGGTGATGGACTATGCAGCGGCCTTTTGGGGAGATCGTTCTGTTGGTGTCATGACTGTTATATTGGGTGATATAATAGTCTAGATGAGGTACTAGTCTGTGAGCCTAGTATATATGGGGGAACTTGTCTGTGAATCTAGTATAGATGAGACACATGTCTGTGAGCCTAGTATATATAGAGGCACTTGTCTGTGAATCTAGTATAGATGAGACACATGTCTGTGAGCCTAGTATATATAGAGGCACTTGTCTGTGAATCACGTATAGATGAGACACGTGTCTGTGAGCCTAGTATATATGGAGGCACCTGTCTGTGAATCAATTATAGATGAGACACATGTCAGTGAGAATAGTATATATAGAGGCACTTGCCTGTGAATCAAGTATAGATGAGACACATGTCTGTGAGCCTTGTATATATGGAGGCACCTGTCTGTGAATCAAGTATAGATGAGACATGTCTGTGACAAGTATAGGTGGAGGCACGTGTCAGTGAGTCAAGTATAGATGAGACACCTGTCTGTGTCTAGAATAGATGGAAGCACATGCATGTGTCTAGAATAGATGAGAATCTGTCTGTTAGTCAAGTATAGATAAGACACCTGTCTGTGTCTAGAATAGATGAGACATATGTCTGTTAGTTGACATAACCACTTCCAAGACATGACCCCCCCCCCCCCAAGACATAACACCCCACCAAAAACGACCCCCAAGACATGACCCACACCCAAGACATGAACCTAAAGCCATGAACCCCTCTTTCCAAGACATGACCTCCCCTCCCAAGACATTGACCACAAAGACACCCCCACCCATACATGACACCTCTAAGACATGAACCCCCACATGACCTTTCAAGTCATGACCCCCAAGACGTGACCCCCAGGCTCATAAATGACACTCAGAGATATGATTCCCCACCCACGACATGACCCCTCAAGACATAACCCCCAAGATACGACTCCCACCCACCTAAGCCAGGATCCCTCAAGACATGACGCTACAAGACATGACCCCCTAAGACATTACCCTCACCCAAGACTTGGCCCCTCCCCCTCCAAATCACCCAAAACATGACCCCCAAGACATGACCCCCCCCCCCCCCCCAAGACATGACTCCCCACCAAAAACATGGCCCCTCAAGACATGAAACCCAAGACATGACCCCCACTCAAGACATGACCCCACCCAAGACATGACCTTCTAAGACATGACCTTCCAAGACATGACCCCTTACCCAAGACATGACCCCCACCCAAGACATGACCCTCAATTCATGACCCCCCCCCCCCCACTCACCCAAGACAAACCCCCACACACACCCAAGACATGACCACACAAGAAATGACCCCACTCCCGCCCCTAAAGACATGTCCTCTCAAGACATGACGCCCACCCAAGACATGACCCCCTACTCAAGACATAACACCCCCTACCCAAGACATAACACCCCCACCCAAGACATGACTCCTCAAGATATGACTCCCCTCAACCCAAGACATTATTCCCCCAACCAAAACTTGACACCGCCCCCCAAGAATGACACCCCCTCCAAGACATGACCCCTCAAGATATAACCCACAAAGACATGGCACCCTCCCACCCAAGACATGACACCCCTCCACCAAGACATGACCTCCACACAAGACATGACCCCCCCCCCCTCACTCACCCAAGACATGACCTCCCCAAGACATGACACCCCCACCCAAGACATGACCCGTCACCACCCAAGACATGACACTCCCCACCCCAGACGTGACCCCAAAGACATGACCCCCCATGACATGGCACACACACCCAAGACATGACCCCAAGACATGACCCTCCTCCACCCAAAACATGACCCCTCAAGACAGGATCCTTCAAGACATGCCCCCCCCCCCCTCCAAGACATGATCCCTCAAGACATTACCTCCCCAAGACATGTCCCCAAAGACATGTTTCTACACCGCCCACCCCTCCCCCAGACATGTTTTGGTACTCAAGTTTAGACAGGACCGACTTGAAAGATGAGGTCAACTTTAAAATCCCTTCCCCATGCGGATCCGAACCACCGGGGTGGGAGACGAGCGTCTTGCCACTACTAAACGAACCCGGATCCCAGCCCCCTCTCAACCTCTCTCCTTCACTTTCTTCCTCTCTCTTTCTCTTGTCCTTTCTTTCTCTCTCTCTCTCTCTCTCTCTCTCTCTCTCTCTCTCTCTTCTCTCTCTCTCTCTCTCTCTCTCTCTCTCTCCCCCCACTCTGTCCTCTTTCCTTCACTCTCTCTCTCTTTCTCTCTCCCCATGTCCTCAAGTATAATTGATCTGTGCAGTTCCAGAAAAAGGACATTCCAGCAACAATTAGCAACTGCTCTCAGAGTATGTCCTAGCCAGCACCGCACTTGTTTTCTGGTCTCTTGGTTTAATGGAATCTGGCTGGCCCTTTTCCCTAAGCTCGGTCACATCATCTTAGTTTACCTATTCCGATCAGCGAATGTTTGTAGCTTCCTTGTAACTGGTTCATTTGTCCCCGGTGTTTCTGATTCCTATAGCAGTACTGCCTGATCGTTAGAGTTGCTTATTGTCAGTTTGGTATTCGATTTTATTTCTGTTGATTTCCACAGATGTTCCAGCAAGGTGAAGATAAGCCCTAGAGAATCTACAGAAGCAGAACAGAAGGAAGACCACGCATTGACACCAGCGGCACCCAAAACAAAGACAAGGTCAACCAATTCACCCAGGCTCTAGCGGAGACTCTGCCTGGCCCCATAAATGGAACTAACGACAAGAGATGGAGTCAGTTTCACGACACCATCTACAATACAGCACCATCAACATTTGGCAAGAAGCAAACTAAGTCAACCGACTGGTTTGAAGCACACTCTAAAGAGACATGTGTAGTCTCAGTGTATAAAACATCACCTTCAGAGAAAACACTGCAGGCACTGCGAACGGCCAGAAATAGAGTACAACAGATGGCAAGAAGATGTGCGAACAGGTACTGGCTACAGCTCTCTGCTCAAATTCAAACTTGTGCAGACACTGGAAATATAAGAGGAATGTACGAGGGCGTCAAGCAAGCTGTCGGTCCATCAAAAAATAAGATGGCCCCTTTACGATCAACTGAGGGGGTAGTCATGTAAGATAGAGCGAAAACAATGGATCGCTGGGTAGAACACTACTCAGAGCTATACTCAGTGGAGAACACTGTCGGAGAAGCTCTGGAAGCCATTAAAGAACAGTCCACCATGCATGCCCTGGATAACGAACCATGCCTTATAGAAATCAGCGAAGCGCTAGACACTCTCAAATCCGGCAAGGCACCAGGGAAAGATGGTAATCCACCTGAAATTTTAAAATGTGGCAAATAAACAATCATCCCAGAACTGTATGAAATACTTCCACTCTGCTGGGGAAAAAAATCATTATCACAAGATATGAGGGACGCAAACATTGTCATCATCATCATCATCATCATCATCATCATCATCATCATCATCATCATCATCATCATCATCATCATTATCATCATCATCATTATCATCATCATCATCATCATCATCATCTACCACTTCTGCCGTCAAGCATCGTGGGGAGGAATAATTTGCGTTCCAGCGCCCGGTGGGCGGCACTGGATAGTGTCATTCCGTGTGATTGTACAATGTCTTTGATGTCGTCAATCCATTTTCTTCTTGGACGTCCTCGTTTTCTCGTCGCAGATGATCTTTGATGTAAGGCCAGTGATAGTAGTTGATGGTGTTGCATTCTAACCTCATGGTCAAACCACTTGATCGTCTGTCTTTCAATAAATGTGGCAGAAGGTGTTGATCCCACTGTATGTCTGATAATAGCATTTCTTACTCGGTCTCGGATTGTCAAGTTGGCAGCTCTCCTCAGTCATCTCATTTCGCAGGTGTTGATTTTGCGAAGGTGTAATTTGGATAAAGTCCAGGTTTGAGATTGGTAGCATAGGGTTGGTGTGAATATGTTGTTTATTATCTGTCGTTTTGCAGGCATGAGTATATTTGGATGTTTCAGTAAGGGTGATAGTTGATATGTAAGTGCACTAGCTTTTTGACATCTGATTTCGATTTCTCTGTCCAATCTGCCATCTTCTACGATCATACTTCCAAGATATTTGAATTCTTTAACTTGTTTCAAAGTTGTGCTATTTATCTGTATACTTAGTGGGCCCGGCGATCTACTAACTCGCATTACTTCTGTTTTGGCTGTATTTATACTCATTTTGTATCTCCTGCATGTTGAACTCAGATTATTAATATGATTTTGCAGTCTGCCCTCGTCGTTATAAAACAGGCACTGATCGTCTGCAAATAGAAGTTCATTTATTTCCTGTGGATCAGTTGTTTCATCTGGAGTAAAGAGTTCTAAATTTTATGAATCTGTTCTGTCAAGACTTGCTTCTTTGGATATTCTGTCCATGTAGATATTAAATAGCAGGGGAGAGAGCACACATCCCTGCCTCACTTCTGTATTGACTGTGAACATATCTGATATACCTTCTTTTGTTCTTACTGTATTTCGGCTCGAGTGGTACATGACTATGATGTTTTCTAGCAGTTGCCCTTGTATCCCATAGTCTTCAAGGATGATCCATAATTTGTATATGTCTACTCTATTGAAAGCCTTTTCCTGATCTACAAACACAATATTCTGCTGATCACTATATTCGATAGTTTTTTTCCCACATATTTGTGTAAGTGTAAATAATGCATCAGTGCAACTTTTACTTTTCCGAAAACCGAATTGTACTTTGCTTAACTGTTGTTCAACTATGGGTCTAGCTCTTTATTCCAATAGTTTTGCGTACATTTTCCATATATGGCTCAGGAGTGATATAAACATTGTCACCATTTATAAAAGCAAAGGTGACAGAAGCGACTGCAACAACTATCGTGGCATTTCCCTCCTCGGCATTACAGGCAATATTTTCACTTGAGTAATCCTAAAATGATTACACATCCTTGCTGAAAGAATCTACCCCGAATCAGAGTGCGGTTATAGAACCAACAGGTCCACCATCGATATGATTGTCTCCAAAAGAAATGCAGAGAACAGAGGAAGCCATTATATATTGCCTTCATCAACCTCACAAAATCATTTGACCTCATGAGCAGAGACGGCCTTTTTAAGATCCTTGAGAAGATAGGATGTCCACCCACCCTGCTAAGTCTGGTGAAATCATTTCACAAAAACATGCATGGGACCATTTTATTCGATGGCTCAACAGCCTAGTCATTCAGCATCAGCAGTGGGTAAAGCAGGGCTGCGTGCTTGCTCCTACACTCTTAGGTATCTTCTTCGCCATTCTCTTAAGACAGGCATTTGGGACTGCCACTGAAGACATATATCTCCATACAAGATCTGATGGCAAACGTTTTAGCCCATCAAGACTCAAGGCAAAGACCAAAATAAAAGAAAGATGCATAAGAGAACTACATTGTGCAGACGATGCAGCACTGACTACCAATGCAGCAACAAAAATCTGCAACGGCTTATAGATCATTTTGCAGTCGCCAGTAGAGTCTTTCCGCTCAGCATCAGCCTAAATAAAATACAGGTGATGGAACAAGATGCTGGTGCGCCTCCATCAATCAAAATTTCTAATTACAAACTGAAGGCTGTCCATGAGTTTGCGTATTTAGGGTCGAAATTGACAGACGCATTGAAAAGCCAACTACAACACTTTCCAGGCTAACAAAGAGAGTTTGGGAGAACAAAAGACTAACAGAGCGTACAAAAGCTCAAGTATATAAAGCTTGTGATGTTAGCACACTACTCTATGGGTCTGAATCCTGGACCGTGTACTCACGACAGGAAAGAAAGTTGAATTCCGTTCACATGAGATGTCTGAGACGTATTCTGGGCATATCGTGGAAAGACCATATAACAAACATGTGCTTGAAAGAGCAGATATTACCACATTGCACTGTGCACTCCCTCCTCAAGCAGAGACGCCTTTGGTGGCTGGGCCACTATCTAGAATGAAGGATGAACGTATTCCCAAAGATCTCCTATACGGAAAACTAAACACAGAGAAGAGGCCAACGGGAAGACTCCAAATGCGATACAAGGATGTGTGTAAGCAAGATATGAAAACCCTCGACATAGATCCAAACACGTGGGAGAGACTTGCAGCAGACAGATGTTCCCGGAGAAGAGATGTACGTACGGACTGGTGCTCTTTGAGTGCAATCTGATCCAACACACTGAGGATAGGATACAGAAGCACAAAATGTAATCACTTGCTGCGGGACCGGCCTCGTCTTACAGATGCGGAAACTGTGACAGAGACTGTATCTCTCTGTGACAGAGACTGTATCTCTCTGTGACAGAGACTGTATCTCTCGCATTGGACTATCCAGTCACCAGCGGCGCTGTCAGGTACCTCATCAGCAGCACAAGTTTATAGTCCTACAGGACTGTCAGAGGCCTACTACTACGCTAGCCCTGGGGGGGTACAGGGTGTCAGGCATTGGTAGCACCTTTGGTAAGGATGGCTCTCATGTCCTTTTCAGGACCCATTCCCCACTGGTCCAAGCCTGACACCCAGCTCGTGCCTGTGGCTCCTAGTAGCTGTCAGCATGCGACAGCGGCCACCCCCCGGGCAACAGCTGTAGAGAGGCTGGCTAAACCAGGCGTGGGTAACCGATTTGGTGTCAAACCAAGCGGTAAACTAGGGTATGCCTACTCAGCATGTGAAGACAGGATTCGGCAGATTGCGCAGATTCCTGATTCAAAGGGCAAGACGGCGTTTACCTGAAAAGCGTTGTGGTACGTAATGAGCACGACAAGGCACGCAGAGCGCCCAGGTCATCCACTGCACCTGTATTCGTCCCCAGTCGTCTCAACTTGTCTTGTCACTGGACTCAGATGGACTCAGGCGAGAGAGTGAGGTCGAAGAATTGCGCAACTCTTCCTCACTTTAATTCAAGTCATCGCGCTAGTCATTCTTCATCCAGATTGTCTAAGAATATTTCGAGCCAAAATAAGTCTTATCAGCCATCTTAGAACCCACGGCTCCATACCTTCAACCCCACTGGATGAAATGAATGGTCATCATCATTCTTGATGGACAAACAACAACAGCCCTATGAATGCTCACTGTTCTTATATGGAAACTAAAACAAAAACGAAACCTCGCTCTACAATATGCAACCCATATTTCAATCCACAAATACCCACACAACACACAAATACCCACACATCAATCTTCAAATACCCACACGTCAACCCAAAAATACCCAAACTTCAACCTACAAATACCCACACTTCGATCAAGAAATACCCAACAACAAGCACAGATGTATTGTATTACCACCTCTGCAGTGTGACACAAATCCCCAACAGCAAGCACGGATGTATTGTGTTCCCCTGTCTGCAGTGTGACACAAATCCCCAACACCAAGCACGCATGTATTGTGTTCCCCTGTCTGCAGTGTGACACAAATCCCCAACAGCAAGCACGGATGTATTGTATTCCCCTGTCTGCAGTGTGACACAAATCCCCAACACCAAGCACGGGTGTATTATGTTCCCCTGTCTGCAGTGTGACACAAATCCCCAACACCAAGCACGGATGTATTGTATTCCCCTGTCTGCAGTGTGACACAAATCCCCAACACCAAGCACGGAAGTAATGTATTCCCCTGTCTGCAGTGTGACACAAATCCCCAACACCAAGCACGGGTGTATTGTGTTCCCCTGTCTGCAGTGTGACACAAATCCCCAACACCAAGCACGGAAGTATTGTGTTCCCCTGTCTGCAGTGTGACACAAATCCCCAACATCAAGCACGGGTGTATTGTGTTCCCCTGTCTGCAGTGTGACACAAATCCCCAACATCAAGCACGGGTGTATTGTGTTCCCCTGTCTGCAGTATGAGACATATCCCCAACACCAAGCACGGATGTATGTAACACAAAACCCAACACCAAGCACGGGTGTATTGTGTTCCCCTGTCTGCAGTGTGACACGAATATTTACGACAACACATAAGTGTGAGTCAGTCAACAAACACCAGAAGTAACATTGGTCAACTTTCCTAGAGCGCTGTCACAAGCGACAACACGGGCGTCGCGGAGAATCTTTTCGTTAGCTCACAAATAATAAATAAACAGACACTGAGACAGCTATATACAAAAGTAACGTTGCAGATGTAAATCATGTCCGACTGTCGTCTGTACAATTGTGTGCCCAGTTAGGGACTACTGTCCGACTGTCGTCTGTACAGTTGTGTGCCCAGCTGTGAACTGTCCGACAGATTTGCGTACGCGCCATATAGATAGTGCGCCCGAAGTTGAAAAATTCTAACTGAAAACAAAGCAAAATATTAAGACATAAAATCAATAATCAGAAATTAGTTTTAGCGTTCAAACAGACACAGCACCGCTTTGTATTCTTTACTAAAAGGACGATCCCGTGAGAATATTCTAAATAGAACCAATCATCGGACTCAATTAGCACACGTTACAGAAATGACATTCATACACGCAGACATGTGTCCATGTCGGGGGAGAGAAAACAAATATGAGAGGAAGCCATCCAATATAACCTCCCTCAGCTACCAACGTCATTGGACAACACACGCCCTGAGTGTAGAGAATCATGAGAGAGACTGATAACTTTTTTACGGAAGATGTAGGTGGTTATCAGAGAACGAATCATATGCATGGCTGAATGGATAAGAGCGTTCGTTCTTAAACATCCCGTGTGGTGATGCTGAGGTAGCGTGTTCAACATCTACCATTGGGAAGACTGTACCGTTGGGAAGAATGTAACATACAGTGACAACGCTACCGTTGGGAAGAATATAACATACAGTGACAACGCTACCTTTAGGAAAACTTTAACATACAGTGACAACGCTACCGTTAGGAAGAATGTAACATACAGTGACAACGCTACCGTTGGGAAGAATATAACATACAGTGACAACGCTACCGTTAGGAAAACTTTAACATACAGTGACAACGCTACCGTTAGGAAGAATGTAACATATAGTGACAACGCTACCGTTAGGAAGAATGTAACATACAGTGACAACGCTACCGTTAGGAAGAATGTAACATATAGTGACGACGCTACCGTTAGGAAGAATGTAACATACAGTGACAACGCTACCGTTAGGAAAACTTTAACATACAGTGACAACGCTACCGTTAGGAAGAATGTAACATACAGTGACAACGCTACCGTTAGGAAGAATGTAACATACAGTGACAACGCTGCCTTTAGGAAGAATGTAACATACAGTGACAACGCTACCGTTAGGAAAACTTTAACATACAGTGACAACGCTACCGTTAGGAAAACTTTAACATACAGTGACAACGCTACCGTTAGGAAAACTTTAACATACAGTGACAACGCTACCGTTAGGAAGAATGTAACATATAGTGACAACGCTACCGTTAGGAAGAATGTAACATACAGTGACAACGCTACCGTTAGGAAGAATGTAACATACAGTGACGACGCTACCGTTAGGAAGAATGTAACATACAGTGACAACGCTACCGTTAGGAAGAATGTAACATACAGTGACAACGCTACCGTTAGGAAGAATGTAACATACAGTGACGACGCTACCGTTAGGAAGAATGTAACATACAGTGACAACGCTACCGTTAGGAAGAATGTAACATACAGTGACAACGCTACCGTTAGGAAGAATGTAACATACAGTGACGACGCTACCGTTAGGAAGAATGTAACATACAGTGACAACGCTACCGTTAGGAAGAATGTAACATACAGTGACGACGCTACCGTTAGGAAGAATGTAACATACAGTGACGACGCTACCGTTAGGAAGAATGTAACATACAGTGACGACGCTACCGTTAGGAAGAATGTAACATACAGTGACAACGCTACCGTTAGGAAGAATGTAACATACAGTGACGACGCTACCGTTAGGAAGAATGTAACATACAGTGACGACGCTACCGTTAGGAAGAATGTAACATACAGTGACCACGCTACCGTTAGGAAGAATGTAACATACAGTGACAACGCTGCCTTTAGGAAGAATGTAACATACAGTGACAACGCTACCGTTAGGAAGAATGTAACATACAGTGACAACGCTGCCGTTAGGAAGAATGTAACATACAGTGACAACGCTACCGTTAGGAAGAATGTAACATACAGTGACAACGCTAACATTGGGAAGACCGTAAAATGCAGCGACAATGCAAACATTGGGAAGACATAAGATATAATGATACTGATAACACTGGAAGACTGCAAATTACAGGACAACGCTAATATTGGGAAGACTGTAAAATACAGTGACGACGCTAACATAAAGAAGTGTGTTACAAGTAGAGAGAATGTACTACACACAACATTTGCAGAGCAGTATTGCTGTTTGTTTAAAAAACAAAAACCTTTTAAGATATTTGTTGGATACAGTAAGTCAAACATATACAGTCAATGTCCAGAGCAAATTCACATGGTCAAGTTGGCAGACTTCAAGATTGTGGACATTCACATGGTCAAGATGGCAGACATCAAGATTGTGGACATTCACATGGTCAAGTTGACAGACATCAAGATTGTGGACATTCACATGGTCAAGTTGACAGACATCAAGATTGTGGACATTCACATGGTCAAGTTGGCAGACATCAAGATTGAGGACACCCACATGGTCAAGTTGGCAGACATCAAGATTGTGGACATTCACATGGTCAAGTTGACAGACATCAAGATTGTGGACATTTTTATGGTCAAGTTGGCAGACATCAAGATTGTGGACATCCACATGGTCAAGTTGGCAGACATCAAGTTTGTGGACACGAGTATATTTGGTGTTATGATCAATACGTCGCCTCTGCCTGGTAGTGGCCATGCTAATCGCTGCATGCGCGACCCGTTGGCTGGTCTATCATCTCAACAGACAGTCACACCAACAGGTGTCCACAATACTTGGATATGGCCCTCATCTGTCTCCTCTTCTTCTTTCTCCACTTATCTCTAGCTCTCTTTACCGGGTCTTCTCCTCATTAAACGAGATAAAACTCAATATATCAGTGGGACGCAGAGGTGTTTCCAAAGCATCAGGGCCGGGTTATATACTGGCCAAGACCTATTGACGCTAAAGTCAGTAGGATCGCCGATTCCTCCGAAGTCGGAGAGTGTCTACCTGTACGGTGAGGAACCACCAGTCTGCACACCAATAAGCCAGACATGTCCTGTATGACATCACACTGATGTTGGACAACAGGATGTCTTCATCCGACATAAAGGACTTCGCGTTGGAGCTCAAGCCAACGAACACAAGCAAGCAAGCAGCAATACATCAGTTGGAGAGAAAGTCCCACGGGCCACACTGGCAATACATCAGTTGGAGAGAAAGTCCCACGGGCCACACTGGCAATACATCAGTTGGAGAGAATGTCCCACGGGCCACACTGGCAATACATCAGTTGGAGAGAATGTCCCACGGGCCACACTGGGAATACATCAGTTGGAGAGAAAGTCCCACGGGCCACACTGGGAATACATCAGTTGGAGAGAATGTCCCACTGACCACACTGGCAATACATGAGTTGGAGAGAATGTCCCACGGGCCACACTGACAATACATCAGTTGGAGAGAATGTCCCACTGACCACACTGGCAATACATCAGTTGGAGAGAATGTCCCACGGGCCACACTGGCAATACATCAGTTGGAGAGAATGTCCCACTGACCACACTGGCAATACATCAGTTGGAGAGAAAGTCCCACGGGCCACACTGGCAATACAATAGTTGGAGAGAAAGTCCCACGGGCCACACAGGCAATACATCAGTTGGAGAGAATGTCCCACTGGCCACACTTGCAATACATCAGTTGGAGAGAATGTCCCACGGGCCACACTGGGAATACATCAGTTGGAGAGAATGTCCCACGGGCCACACTGGGAATACATCAGTTGGAGAGAAAGTCCCACGGGCCACACTGGCAATACATCAGTTGGAGAGAAAGTCCCACGGGCCACACTGGCAATACAATAGTTGGAGAGAAAGTCCCACGGGCCACACAGGCAATACATCAGTTGGAGAGAATGTCCCACTGGCCACACTTGCAATACATCAGTTGGAGAGAATGTTCCACGGGACACACTGGCAATACAAAAATTTCAGAGAATGTCCTATACAGTGTGACGCCTTACAGCTTATGTAAACTATCTTTGCTCCATGTGTACTAATGCAAGATGCGTGAGAATTGGCCTCAAGGCTGCTTGACTTTGAGCATCGCCACACATTGTGCAGGCTAAAATATGTCTAGATAAAATACTTTGCCTCAACAGGGATTAGTACCCGTGTTAGAAGCCGCGGTTGCATGATGGTTGGTGGGCTGGCTAAGACAGTCGTCTCGGTTCAATCCATAGCAGTGGTAATATATTTATTTATTTTTTTCTTTTTTACCAGAACAAATCTTAGATTGACTCAACCTCATAAAAATGGTGCCAGAAATTGTTCAGACTTTTCTTGGAATTGTGTAGAAAGGAAAGGCGATGTGGAACTGAACTGGTCAACCCACCTCATATACTCTAGTCCGGAATGTGTGGAGGCCTAACATTTCACACCGGCACGGCAGTATCTGGTAGTGGACTTATACCTTTTACAAGTTTCTTGTGTAGGCGTTTGTGACGCTACATTAGCGGGTAGGCGAAAGTTGTGATAAGATTGGTTTATTTCCTTTCTATAAAAAGCACAACTGAAGTCAGTGGCATTACATTTGTTGGAGGAGATTGCTTGGCCGAATGGATAAAAGCACTCGCTCTCAAACTTCCGCTGCGCTGATGACGAGGTAGCGGGTTTAATCCCTACACCGGTCAGTCGGACTAAAATGTTGCCTTCTAGCACTTGGCTTGGAGACGCAAATACACAAGTACCTCAGAATTCGGAGTGGGTTCGCCGGATGGCGAGGGACACTGGTAGTTAGTTAGTTAGTTAGTTAGTCGACAGATCATCCTCGTTGCACATCGGACCATTCAGTCCATAAGTGCTCGGATCCCCTCCTCAGCAAATCCCGCAGCGTGTAGCGGCTAACGACGCCAGTTCTGTGTTGGTTTATCAATCTTCTTTGGCTTCCTGCGTAGTGTTCTTGTTTGGCCACCCCTCTTTTAATTTGCTGCTCTCGCAGTCTGGCCATTGTTGTAGATTCACAGTCATCACTTGGTTCTTGCAAAAGTCTCACTTCTCGTAGAGCATTCAGAATGTCAGCCTGGTCCATGGCGCGTCCGCCCTCCACAGTAGCCTCACCTGCGAGCTTGTCAGCCCGCTCATTTCCTTGTACTCCCGCATGCCCTGGCACGAAGATGAAACTAATCTTTGCCAGCCGAGACCGCTTCAGAGGCAGCAACCATTCTCTTCGGATCGACCCCTCCTCTATCCTCTTGATCATGTTCATTGAGTCGCTAAGGAAACAAGCCCTAGTGAATGTCTGTGTCTCGAGCCATGTTATTGCTTTACTTACTGCCATGACTTCCATGGTCAGGCTACTTGTGGTTTCAGTGAAAGCACCAGAGTCCTCCTTCACAATTCTCCCTCCGGCCCGAGCTGTAAAGGCCCATGAGCTTCTCACATGTCGGACGACCGACCCATCTGTGTAGATGACCGCGTCACTGTCTAGCGAATTCTCGAAAATCAACGCTTGTACTTCAGCCTCCACAGCAGCCGGATTTTCTTGTCTGCATTTTCTATCTAGTTGGATGCAAACTGAAAAGGATGTGCAGAAGTCTGTTGGCACTTGCACCCACTCCTCGCCAGGTTCTAAGTCCTCAAGTGAACACACCTGTTGAAGAATGTCTTCGGCTTGACCCATCCACGACCGTCCTCTTTTTAACCTGCTGCCCTTCACCTTCCTAATTTCACTATGCAGTGGATGCTGTGTGTTTGCGTTAATTCTGAGGTAGGCGCGTGCCCTGCAAACTTGCATTCTCTCTTCAATGGTTGGAAAATCAAGAAGGTAGCGCATCGCCCTGCATGCTGTATCTCTTGTACATCCAAGAATAATGCGCATAGCTTCATTCTGTATCCTTTCCATCCTTTCTATCTGCTTATGGCTGAGAGTAAGGATTGCCATTGCATACTCCAAAACAGACATGACCAGCCCCTCGTACAGAAGACATAGATGGCGCTGCTCACAGTTTGCTGCCGCCATCACCCGCATCGCTGCCAAACCCCGCTTGGCCTTTGTTATCACCTGGTCTATGTGCACATTATAAGCAAGGCTTCGATCAAACCGTATCCCCAGGTAATTCATTGCCTGCGTTCTTTCCACCGTCTCTGAACACAGCATTACAGTTGGTGTTGGATTGTTGACAATATGATTATTCAACGAGAACCAAGTCACTGTTGCCTTTGTTGGGTTGACCATTGCCCCAGCTTCATCACACCAAGTACTTATGCGATTGAGTTCGGTTTGTAGTTCCACAGCAACCTCCTCTCTATCCTTACCCTGACGATACACTAAAACATCATCGGCATATGACAATGTCCTGCCAGGTCCAGTGATCTGCTCACTGGTGATTCTCACTGTGTAGGCGTTGAACAGTACCGGAGATAATGGTGATCCCTGTGGTAGGCCAGGATATATTGTTGTTGGTTCCGAAGTCCAACTGCCACATCTAAAAACTACTTTCCGTTGGAAGAGGGCTGCAGCGATCCAACTAAGGAGGAATGGACTTACGTTTAGTTCAAGAAGCTGAAACATTAAAAAATCCAGTGGTACTCTGTTGTATGCGTCCTCAAGATCAATCGCTGCAGCAACGGTTTCAGTGCCTGAGTGGAAACCTTCATAGACATCGTGGGCAAAGACTGCTGCATTGGTCCAGGTTTCTCTTTTTGGACGGTACCCACCCAGGGTAGGTGGGAAAACACCTTGCCACTCTAGTTGGCTTGATATTTTCCTGGCAATTACCTTCTCCAGCAGCTTGCCTATTGTATTCTGCATGGTTATAATTCGATATCCCTGAATTTTTTTGTGGTCTTTGTCAGGCTTCGGCAAGGGAATCAGATAGCTGTGTAACCATTCCTCCTTGATGCTAGCACTCCCTATACTGTTGTTGTACATGTCTGCTAGTTTCTCTAGCTCATTGTCACTGGTAGTAGGGAAAGATAATCCACACGCAAACATCAGTTCTGTGCACCAGAAGTAGTAACTAGTAGCAAGTGTGTGGACTACGCTTGAATTCAGAGAGAGCGAATAGCAATGTACGGCACACACCAGGGTGTGAATTATTGCACACAATGTACGGCACACATCAGGGTGTGAATTATTGCACACAATGTACGGCACACACCAGGGTGTGAATTATTGCACACAGTGTACGGCACACACCAGGGTGTGAATTATTGCACACTATGTACGGCACACATCAGGGTGTGAATTATTGCACACAGTGTACGGCACACATCAGGGTGTGAATTATTGCACACAATGTACGGCACACACTAGGGTGTGAATTATTGCACACAATGTACGGCACACACAAGGGTGTGAATTATTGCACACAATGTACGGCACACATCAGGGTGTGAATTATTGCACACAGTGTACGGCACACACCAGGGTGTGAATTATTGCACACTATGTACGGCACACATCAGGGTGTGAATTATTGCACACAATGTACGGCACACATCAGGGTGTGAATTATTGCACACTATGTACGGCACACATCAGGGTGTGAATTATTGCACACTATGTACGGCACACACCAGGGTGTGAATTATTGCACACAATGTACGGCACACATCAGGGTGTGAATTATTGCACACAATGTACGGCACACACTAGGGTGTGAATTATTGCACACAATGTACGGCACACACAAGGGTGTGAATTATTGCACACAATGTACGGCACACATCAGGGTGTGAATTATTATTTGCACACAACGTACGGCATACATCAGGGTGTGAATTATTGCACACAATTCATGTGATACAGCCATAACCATGAATTATTGCACACAAAACACACGACACAGCCGTAACCTATGAGATATTCTTCACTCGCACGATACTGAACATAGATCTATGGATTACTTGGTTAGCACCGGTAGCGCCGTGGCTAGTGCGCCGCTGGTTTGGGTGTACATTCGCATCCAGTTCGATATGTACAACTGGCCTGAGCTCCTAGATCCTCTAGCCTACAGTGAGCTCTGGGGAATGTCTTGGGCAGTAAAGACGGTCGGCCTGCTACTGAATGTATCATACATCGAATACCGACTGCTATTTACAAATATGGGTTTAACACCATGTGTCCGTTGTGCCTAAGTAATGTAAAAGAGATATGTTTTTGCATTTTATATGGGAGATAATAAATTATAGCCCAAAAGGGGAGACAAACTTTAAGTTCATTTACTCATATCACGACACTATTCAACAGATTGTAGCGTAACTTCCCTTACACTCCCCTTAGCAAAATGTAACAAATAACTGTCAGCTAGCTCGAAGTAACACACAGGATAGTTAATTGTAGTAATTAAATTGCTTCAGTTTTGACTGCCGGAAAATGGCAGTGGTATCACCATGTTGAAGTGTGAGGTGTTTTCTGAGACTACACAGACTAATGTAATGCGCTTGCTGGGACTATACAGATAAATGTAGGTCGTTTGTTGGGACTATATAGATAAATGTAGGTCGTTTGTTGGGACTATACAGGTAAATGTAGGTCGCTTGCTGAGGCTATATAGATAAATGTAGGTCGTTTGCTGGGACTATACAGATAAATGTAGGTCGTTTGCTGTGACTATATAGACACATGTAGGTCGCTTGCAGGGACTATACAGATAAATGTAGGTCTCTTGCTGGGACTATACAGACAAATGTAGGTGACTTGTAAGGATAAAAAATAACAGTGACCTAGTAATATCCCAGTCTGTGTGAGTAAGCATATAGGTTTGTGCAGTATGTAACCACCCAACCTGGTTGAGTATATATATATAGGTTTGTGCAGTATGTAACCACCCAACCTGGTTGAGTATATATATATATATATAGGTTTGTGCAGTATGTAACCACTCAACCTGGTTGAGTAGGCATACACTTTGCCTGTACAAGCCGCCAGGTTGATGCAACCAACCAAACCAATGGTGTCAGCGACTTTTGTCTACAAGTTAATGGACGCAGCGTGGTTAAAGAGCTGGGTGTGGTTTAATGTGCTTTGTGTGGTTAATGTACGTGAGAGCTAAACGAACTTAGTGTGGCTAATGTGGTAAATGTGGTTAATGAGCTTAGTGTGGTTAATGTGGTTAATGAGCTTAGTGTGGTTAATGTGGTTAATGAGCTTAGTGTGATTAATGTAGTGAGAGGTTGCCGAACTTAGTGTGGTTAATAAGCTTAATGTGGTTAATGAACTTAGTGTGGTTAATGTGGTTAATGAGCTTAGTGTGGTTAATGAGCTTAGTGTGGTTAATGGTTAATAAGCTTAATGTGGTTAATGTGGTTAATGAGCTAAGTGTGGTTAATGTGGTTAATGAGCTTAGTGTGGTTAATGTGGATAATGAGCTTAGTGTGGTTAATGTGGTTAATTAGCTTAGTGTGGTTAATGTGGTTAATGCGGTGAGTGTGGTTAATGTTTTAATGAGCTAAGTGTGGTTAATGTGGTTAATGAGCTTAGTGTGGTTAATGTGGTTAATGAGCTTAGTGTGGTTAATGTGGTTAGCTAGCTTAGTGTGATTAATGTGGTTAATGAGGTGAGTGTGGTTAATGTTTTAATGAGCTAAGTGTGGTTAATGTGGTTAATGAGCTTAGTGTGGTTAATGTGGTTAATGAGCTTATTGTGGTTAATGTGGTTAATTAGCTTAGTGCGGTTAATGTGGTTAATGAGGTGAGTGTGGTTAATGTTTTAATGAGCTTAGTGTCGTTAATGTGGTTAAAGAGCTTAGTGTCGTTAATGTGGTTAATAAGCGTAGTGTGGTTAATGAGCTTAGTGTGGTTAATGAGCTTGATGGGTTGATGAGCTTAATGTGTATATTAATATTTGAGTATTTAATTAGTGAAGAATAATTACTGGCTTGAAAGTGGTTAATAAGCTCAGAGTTGTAATGAGATTAGAGTTATTACTGAGCATAGAGTTGTTAATGCGCTTAGAGTGGTTACTGAGCTAGAGTTGTTAATGAGGTTAGAGTGGTTACTTGTGTTTGATTCTTGTTTCGTGTGCGTATGTTAATCTGACTGTTTAATACCCCATTCTTCCCCCAATGTCCTGTGTCTGATGCATTTTTCACATGTTTATATTAATGTGAATGTTGGTTTGTTTCCCTTGACTTTCTGCGTCTGAATTATGTTTCACATATTTATGGTTATGGGATTGTTGGATATCTCTCCCTGGCCTCCTGTGTCCGATTTATATTTCACGTTGGATACCTTCTCCTTGGCCCCCTATAACTGATGTATATTTCACGTTGGATACCTTCTCCTTGGCCCCCTATAACTGATGTATATTTCACGTTGGATACCTTCTCCTTGGCCCCCTATAACTGATGTATATTTCACGTTGGATACCTTCTCCTTGGCCCCCTATAACTGATGCACGTTTCACACATTTATCTCCTGTTATGTAAGAAAATGCAAATTTCCCCAGTGTAATATTGTAATTGCCTCTCCAATATCAAAATATTAACAAAGATAATACAACAATATCAACCCAAGGCCCGGTGTAGAAGCGGTAATTAATCGCCCGTTAATTTGGCCAGCGTGGATGTGAGAGCATTAGCTGACGCCCGGTCACCTGTTCTCCGGAATTTGAGAAAACGAAAATTGTTGAGGGAATCTCATTGCCAGAAAAGTGTTGGAGGGTGCTCGGTTAACAGCAATCGGCTGGTTCTGGCGTTCACTAGATGAAGATGCTCTATTAGCAGCAATCGGCTGGTTCTGGCGTTCACTAGATGAACATGCTCGGTTGGCAGCAGTCGGCTGGTTCTGGCGTTCACTAGATAAACATGCTCGGTTAGCAGCTGTCGGCTGGTTCTGGCGTTCACTAGATGAAGATGCTCGGTTAGCAGCTGTCGGCTGGTTCTGGCGTTCACTAGATGAACATGCTCGGTTAGCAGCTGTCGGCTGGTTCTGGCGTTCACTAGATGAACATGCTCGGTTAGCAGCTGTCGGCTGGTTCTGGCGTTCACCAGATGAACATGCTCGGTTAGCAGCTGTCGGCTGGTTCTGGCGTTCACTAGATGAACATGCTCGGTTAGCAGCTGTCGGCTGATTCTGGCGTTCACCAGATGAACATGCTCGGTTAGCAGCTGTCGGCTGATTCTGGCGTTCACTAGATGAACATGCTCGGTTAGCAGCTGTCGGCTGGTTCTGGCGTTCACTAGATGAACATGCTCGGTTAGCAGCTGTCGGCTGGTTCTGGCGTTCACTAGATGAACATGCTCGGTTAGCAGCTGTCGGCTGGTTCTGGCGTTCACTAGATGAACATGCTCGGTTAGCAGCAGTCGGCTGGTTCTGGCGTTCACTAGATGAACATGCTCGGTTAGCAGCTGTCAGCTGGTTCTGGCGTTCACTAGATGAACATGCTTGGTTAGCAGCTGTCGGCTGGTTCTGGCGTTCACTAGATGAACATGCTCGGTTAGCAGCTGTCGGCTGGTTCTGGCGTTCACTAGATGAACATGCTCGGTTAGCAGCTGTCGGCTGGTTCTGGCGTTCACTAGATGAACATGCTCGGTTAGCAGCAGTCGGCTGATTCTGGCGTTCACTAGATGAACATGCTCGGTTAGCAGCTGTCGGCTGATTCTGGCGTTCACTAGATGAACATGCTCGGTTAGCAGCTGTCGGCTGATTCTGGCGTTCACTAGATGAACATGCTCGGTTAGCAGCTGTCGGCTGGTTCTGGCGTTCACTAGATGAACATGCTCGGTTAGCAGCATTCGGCTGGTTCTGGTGTTCACTGGATGAACATGCTCGGTTAGCAGCAGTCGGCTGGTTCTGGCGTTCACTAGATGAACATGCTCGGTTAGCAGCTGTCGGCTGGTTCTGGCGTTCACTAGATGAACATGCTCGGTTAGCAGCAATCGGCTGGTTCTGGCGTTCACTAGATGAACATGCTCGGTTAGCAGCAGTCGGCTGATTCTGGCGTTCACCAGATGAACATGCTCGGTAGCTAGCAGGTAACTGAGCCCACACAAGAAGCTGGACATACTCGAATGTTCTGGTACCATGAGGAGTCACTCACACTGTATTATCGAAACGTAGCTTTGGTAAGGACATTACCTTCCCCTACAACATCTTTTTCTCCTTCTGTTGCTGTAGCTTCCCTTCTCCTTCTCCTCCTCCACCTGCTCCTGCTCCTCCTTCTTCTTCTTCTTCTTTGTCTGTGTGGGTGGGGATGTGTGTGGGTGGTGGGGTTGTGTGTGGGTGGGAGGTGTGTGTTTATGGATGGGGGGGGGGGGGGATGTGTTGGTGGATTTGGGATGTGTGTTTGGGGATGGGTGGCTAGATGTGTGCGTGAGTGTATGGGTGGGGTGTGTGTGGGTGGGGGATGTGTGGTTAAGGGATGTGTGATTGGGGGGGGGGGGTGGGGGGGGGTGGAGGATGTGTGGGTGGGTGAGTGTGTGTAGGTTGGCGGTGGGGATGTGTGTGTGTGTGTGTGTGTGTGTGTGAGAGAGAGAGCGTGGGATGTGTGAGTGGGTGTATGGGCATCGGATGTGTGTGGGTGGGGCGGGGAGATTGTGTTGGGGGATGTGTGGGTGGATGCTAGTTTTGTGTGTGGGTAGGTGCGTGATGTGTGGGTTGGCGGGGATATGTGTGTGTAGGTGGGGATATGTGATTGGGGATGTGTGTTTGACTGGGTGGTTGGGGGTCTGTGCATGTGTGGTGAAGGATATGTGGGTAGGTGAGTGTTGATGGGTTATGGGATGAGTGGAGGATGTGCGTGTGGGTGGAGGATGTGTGGGTGGGTGATGGGTGGGCGAGTGCATGTATGTGTGCCTGGGTGTGTGTGTGTGTGTGTGTGTGTGTGTGTGTGTGTGTGTGTGTGTGTGTGTGTGGTTGGATAGGAGATGTGTGGGTGGATGGGGGATGGGTGGATGGTTGGGGTATGTCTCATAACATGGTAATATGCATTG
Organism: Cepaea hortensis; assembly: GCA_963921405.1. Lineage (NCBI taxonomy): Eukaryota > Metazoa > Mollusca > Gastropoda > Stylommatophora > Helicidae > Cepaea > Cepaea hortensis. Next base: position 165,307,139 of record OY992878.1, read on the forward strand.
TTTATGTTTACAACATTCATCTGACAATGTTTTTTTTTCCCTATGTGAATGTATTATGCATTATTGATGAACGAAAGATGAGTGACTGGAAGGGCCGAATGTAAAACTTTGAAAATAAAGTACGTTCGTTCGTTCGTTCGTTCCCTCGTTCGTTCGTTCGTTAGTTCTTCTTCTTCTTCTTCTCCTCCTCCTCCTTCTTCTTCTTCTTCTTCTTCTTCTTCTTCTTCTTCTTCTTCTTCTTCTTCTTCTTCTTCTTCTTCTTCTTCTTCTTCTTCGTCTTCTTCTTCTTCTTCTTCTTCTCCTCTTCCTTCTTCTTTAGATAGGTCATGTTTCCACCAGTGTGGTTTAGATAGGTCATGTTTCCACCAGTGAGGTTTAGATAGGTCATGTTTCCACCAGTGAGGTTTAAATAGGTCATGTTTCCACCAACGAGGTTTAGATATGTCATGTTTCCACCAGTGAGGTTTAGATAGGTCATGTTTCCACCAACGAGGTTTAGATACGTCATGTTTCCACCAGTGAGGTTTAGATAGGTCATGTTTCCACCAGTGAGGTTTAGATAGGTCATGTTTCCACCAACGAGGTTTAGATAGGTCATGTTTCCACCAACGAGGTTTAGATAGGTCATGTTTCCACCAGTGAGGTTTAGATAGGTCATGTTTCCACCAACGAGGTTTAGATAGGTCATGTTTCCACCAGTGAGGTTTAGATAGGTCATGTTTCCACCAACGAGGTTTAGATAGGTCATGTTTCCACCAACGAAGTTTAGATAGGTCATGTTTCCACCAGTGAGGTTTAGATAGGTCATGTTTCCACCAGTGAGGTTTAGATAGGTCATGTTTCCACCAGTGAGGTTTAAATAGGTCATGTTTCCACCAACGTGGTTTAGATATGTCATGTTTCCACCAGTGAGGTTTAGATAGGTCATGTTTCCACCAACGAGGTTTAGAGAGGTCATGTTTCCACCAACGAGGTTTAGATAGGTCATGTTTCCACCAGTGAGGTTTAGATAGGTCATGTTTCCACCAACGAGGTTTAGATAGGTCATGTTTCCACCAACGAGGTTTAGATAGGTCATGTTTCCACCAGTGAGGTTTAGATAGGTCATGTTTCCACCAACGAGATTTAGATAGGTCATGTTTCCACCAGTGAGGTTTAGATAGGTCATATTTCCACAACGAGGTTTAGATAGGTCATGTTTCCACCAACGAGGTTTAGATAGGTCATGTTTCCAACAGTGAGGTTTAGATAGGTCATGTTTCCACCAACGAGGTTTAGATAGGTCATGTTTCAACCAGTGAGGTTTAGATAGGTCATGTTTCCACCAACGAGGTTTAGATAGGTCATGTTTCCACCAGTGAGGTTTAGATAGGTCCTGTTTGTTTCCACAAACGAGGCTTAGATAGGTCATGTTTCCACCAACGAGGTTTAAATAGGTCATGTTTGTTTCCACAAACGAGGTTTAGATAGGTCATGTTTCCACCAACGAAGTTTAAATAGGTCATGTTTGTTTCCACAAACGAGGTTTAGATAGGTAATGTTTCCACCAACGAGGTTTAAATATGTCATGTTTGTTTCCACAAACGAGGTTTAGATAGGTCATGTTTCCACCAACGAGGTATAAATAGGTCAAGTTTCCTCCAAACAGGCTGAGATAGGTCATGTTTCAACCAACGAGGTTTAGATAGGTCATGTTTCCACCAACGACGTTTAGATAGGTCATGTTTCCACCAACGAGGTTTAGATAGGTCATATTTCCCCCAACGAGGTTTAAATAGGTAATGTTTCCACCAACGAAATTTAGATAGGTCATGTTTCCACCAACGAGGTTTAGATAGGTAATGTTTCCACCAAAGAAATTTAGATAGGTCATGTTTCCACCAACGAGGTTTAGATTGTTCATGTTTCCACAAATGAGGTTTAAATATGTCATTTTGAAGACACTCCAACCTGATGTCCAGTGGGAAACCCGAGCGGATTACCAGATCCAGTACCATACAAAAATTAGGTAGGACCAAACACAAATGGATGGCGGAAAATGGGAAGTTGGGGTGTGTCGCAGTTACGACTTACAAGTTGTTAATTTGATAGCAGACATGTTAGTCGTTATAGTTAGTCGTGGTTTCAACTTCACGACAAAGGGTCACCCCATAATGCACTGCTCCTGTACAAGTGAATATCATACAAAATGCTCTTCACTTTCCCATGTGAAAGTTGAACAAACAGCAGTCCCGATAAATCAAAGGCACGCACCAGAATGCCAACACAACAGTCCGCCACGAAAATTACAATTCATCATCAATGGAAGCAGCAGTCACTTTAAAAGCAGCAGTCACATACACATTACATATATTACAACGCAATGACAAACTTTCGGCGATATATAAACCCACGGCAGATTTAGGAAGTCGTTGAAGACGATTAATCATCCCATGACAGTTAACTTGTCATTTCTACGTGAAATTGTTGCCAAGGAAGGGATCTACCAACGCCCTGTCGTACCGGCCACTTGATCTCACGGGGAGACAGAAGAAGTAGATATCAACATCTATGGACTCACCGTTGATGATTCTGGTGACTCTCCACAAGCGAAGAAGCACCATGAGGCCAGCAGCATCTTTAGCCGCGCTCTCCACCGAGACGAAGCTGAAGACAATGTCCAGGGTGAAAGACACCACCACCACCACGGCATCAAACACCTGCAAAATTATCAGCGTATTCACCAAATAAATCGTTGAGATTTGAAACCAAACATATCAATGAGTGCATTCACCAAAAACATCTATAATATTTCAAACCAAACATATCAATGAGCACTTTAACCAAATACATCAGTGAGCAAATTCACCAATTAAATCAGAGAGCATCTCATCTCATCTCATCTCATCATGTTCCTCTTGTACCTTGCGGTGTTGAGGTGAAGAATAAAAATCGTGAGAGTGCCCGATTATGGGCTTCATATATCGATATTCCCATGGACTCTGCTATTCCCTCCGTCCAACGTTTACGTGGTCGGCCTCTTCCTCTGTTTCCATCTGGTCTGTACATCATTGCTTGTTGTGGTATGCTGTTGACTGGTAACCTACCTGCATGGCCAAACCATTTGACTTGCTGCTTTCTAATAAAATCTAGTGCTGCTTTAACCCCAACTCTAGTCCTGATTTCTTCATTTCTGATCTTATCTCTTCTTCATACGTTGAGTATTCTTCTCGGGAATCTCATTTGTGTTGTTGTGATTTTTCTTTTCTCTTTTTCTGTCATTGTCCAGGTTTGGCATTGGTAGCATAGAGTTGGTAGGAAGATTGTGTTGTAAAGTGTTTTCTTAGTTATTGACACATGTTTGTTCTTTAGTATTGGTGCCATTTGTCCAGTGAGTTGGTTTGCCTTATTGCTTCTATTTTCGATCTCGTCTTCTGATCTGCCATTTGATAATATTATACTTCCTACGTACTTGAAACTCTTTACTTGCTTCAAGGGATGTTCGTTTAGGTGAATTGTTGTTTTTTCTTCTTTGGTTATAGTCATTACCTCTGTTTTGCTTGTGCTAATTTTCATGTTATGCTCCCTACACATTTCGTTTAGACTATACATGTGGTCTTGTAATTAAGCTTCTGATTTTGCTTTTAGTGCTTGGTCGTCCGCAAACAGGAGTTCTCTAATAGTTAGATTTGCAGATGGTTCTTCTTCTGTGTTCTCGTCATGCGGTATTCTTGCGGTCTCTGTTTGGCTGGTTTCTTTACATATGTTGTCTATATATGTTATGAACAAGAGAGGGGACAGGACACAACCCTGTTGTACTCCAGATCTTATGGTGAAGGGTTCTGAGTGTCCTCCAGTTGCTCTCACTGTGTATTCACTGTTGTTGTATCAACTTCTACATAGGTTTGTTAGATGTGTACTCACTCCATATTGTTTAAGGATTTCCCACAGCATGTTTCTATCTACTCTATCGAATGCCTTTCCTTGGTTGACAAAGGATAAGTAGAGTGTTTCATTGAATTCGATTGATTTTTCTATAAGTTGTCTAAGAGCAAATATTGCATCTGTGCATCCTTTGTTTTTCCTAAATCCAAGTTGTG
>OY992878.1:165313717-165323717 GCA_963921405.1 Cepaea hortensis
ACAGAGTAATTCCATAACTGTTGTATATGTAACTAGTGTACACGTACAGAGTAATTCCATAACTGTTGTATATGTAACTAGTGTACACGTACAGGGTAGTTCCAAAACTGTTGTATATGTAACTAGTGTACACGTACAGAGTAATTCCATAACTGTTGTATATGTAACTAGTGTACACGTACAGAGTAATTCCATAACTGTTGTATATGTAACTAGTGTACACGTACAGAGTAATTCCATAACTGTTGTATATGTAACTAGTGTACACGTACAGAGTAATTCCATAACTGTTGTATATGTAACTAGTGTACACGTACAGGGTAGTTCCAAAACTGTTAATGCTACTGGGGTATGAAGTATTAGGAATTCACAAATGCTAGACCGTGCCATATGAGGTAAGGTTGCTAGCTCTCTTCTTCATTACTTTTAGCAAAGGCGTTTCGGGTGATGTTTGATAGCATTTGTAGCTCGTTGTCTCAGGTACACTCACAGCCGAATGAACACTCCGCCACATGTCAACATGCAGATGATCAAACAAGATATGTAGAAATAAACGAACGAACGAACGAACATTATTTTTAATAGGGACACAAATTGGGCACGCAGACCAGTCTTACATTCGGCTCTTCCAATCACTCATCTTTCGTACATCAATTAATTGTTGTTGTTTTTGTTTTTTTCATGCTACATTCACATAGGCAAACAACATTTTCAGATGAATGTTGTGGGTATAAACAATGCATATTACCATGTTAAGAGACAAGCAGGCAGCAAGACACACATACACAGCAAGTGCATAAACACATGCATACATGCCTACATACTTATATCATTTACGAAAACTCTGTGCACTCAATGTCGCTGGTGCGTGCTTGTGTTCGCTGGCTGTGAACTCCAGCGTGAAGTCCTGTATGTCGGATGGTGACATCCTGTTGTCCAACATCAGTGTGATGTCATACAGGACTGAGGTTTGCGTGAGTGTCCGTTGTCCCATGTCTGGCTTATTGGTGTGCAGACTTGTGGTTCCTCGCCGTACAGGCAGACACTCTCCGACTTCGGAGGAAACTCAATATCATATACACACCCCTCGCATACACATATTCTCACTCACAATTACATACTCGCTAACACAAGTTTACTAGTACATACATACATACCCACTTTTTCCTTCTCCATCACCCACATGACTCGTGAGAGAGAGAGAGAGAGAGAGAGAGAGAGAGAGAGAGAGACAGACAGACAGACAGACAGACAGACAGACAGACAGACAGACAGACAGACAGACAGAGAGAGAGAGAGAGAGAGAGAGAGAGAGAGAGAGAGACAGACAGACAGACAGACAGACAGACAGACAGACAGACAGACAGACAGACAGACAGACAGACAGACAGAGAGAGAGAGAGAGAGAATTCTTGACAGTCTTGTGACATGGCACGGAAACAAACAACACAGACATTGATCTATGGCGTCGGAGATCGCAATTTGTGGAGTGGAATTTTTCAAATTTTGGGCGAGTTCTCAGCCATGTCAAGTGACAAGGGGTGTACTGAGAGATCAAGAGCGTGCGTGGTAAAGTACCCTTTAAGAGCTAACGCGACCAAGAAATGGCGAGGGGACCCAGTTCGGTAAGCGCGGTAAAAATAACCAAAGACGGGGTATGAGTTTCAAACAGTTGAGAAGCACTGACCTAGCACACAGGATGTCATACCTCGAGGCTTTGACGAGTCCAAGATTTCGCGAGTGTAAGTATTATCTTGACAAATGTGGTTGGTGGGATGTGTAGACACACAGGGACTGTTACAATGACCTATTGCAGGCCAGCAAATTATGTCTGAGGGTGTTACAGCTGCAGTCTCAGTGTGTCCAGAAACACGATTCATCGCCCGTGTGGGATTTAATCCTTGCCATTTTCAGACCTGTTAGCTCAAGGGGAGTTTATACAGGACATGCTGAGTTCTAGCTGGCTTTAAACTGTTTTAATGTCTGGTCTGTCTGTCTGTCTGTCTGTCTGTCTGACACAAAACTGGCCTAAGACGCTGCGTGTCCTTAGCAGAAGGTGCGATCAACACCAATCCAAGGTTGGTTTTCTAGGCAATCTGTTGTTGAGTAGTTTGCCATTGCTTTCTGAGCTAGAGGTCAACGTTGAAGTCCAACTCACCGGTGTAGTAGTTGAACCCTCTTCCCCGTCATCAGCGAACCGGAAGTTTCAAGGCGAACGCTCTTATCCTTTCGGCCACGCAGACCACAGACACTGGCTGGAACCGTCTAATTGCTAATGCCTCGATGTATGTGAACAATCATGTTTTGTTAGAGGGATACAATATACGAAGAGCCTTTTTCTTTGTTAACTTTATGACAGCTATTAAGCAGTGATTGCGAGATCGTCGAGCACGGCGTTTATGACCAGTGCACTACACAAGGATTCCTGAAGGCTGATTAACAATTAGCCACTCGACTAACCAACACCTATCAGTATGGGTGGACACGAGAGATAACCAGGCTTCAGGAATCCGTCTGCAGTCGACAGGTCATCTGGTTATAACCTTAATTCATACTAAGTATCCTGGTATGCATTTTAGGCTGGTTCGACTAGGGATCCTGGGTGGATTTAAAATATCCCCGCCTCTATGGGGATTTGAACATTTGATCACTGACTCCAAGGATAGAGTGCTAGCCACTTCGCCAAAGTGGTTCCCATACAGACAGACAGGCAGACAGGTAAATATTAAATGGAATCTAATCACAGGACAATCATTAACGGCGTTAAAAGTCAATTACCTGTCCTTTACAACCCCGGCATGTTTGGCTCTTTGTAATTTACCAGGACATTTTAACGTTCAATACTTTGCCATTACGGTATTGGGGCTTCATTGCACCAACCTTCCTTGTGGAGACGGCACCTGATTGATTTATTGAGTTTCCTATTGGTTTCTGAACGATCAACATTCATACCACTACAGTCAACGGAAGCCGGGCTGATTCCAGATTGTGAGGGGCTGATTTCGAACCCTGGACTCAGTGTGTGGATGAACAAGGGGAATAACAGAGTCCTGGAGAATCTCAATGTGTGGATGAACACGGAGAATAACAGAGTCCTGGAGAATCTCGACGTGTGGATTAACACGGAGAATAACAGAGTCCTGGAGAATCTCAATGTGTGGATGAACACAGGGAATAACAGGGTCCTGGAGAATCTCAATGTGTGGATTAACACGGAGAATAACAGAGTCCTAGAGAATCTCGACGTGTGGATGAACACGGAGAATAACAGAGTCCTGGAGAATCTCGACGTGTGGATGAACACGGAGAATAACAGAGTCCTGGAGAATCTCAATGTGTGGATGAACACAGGGAATAACATGGTCCTGGAGAATCTCGATGTGTGGATGAACACAGGGAATAACATGGTCCTGGAGAATCTCGATGTGTGGATGAACACGGAGAATAACAGAGTCCTGGAGAATCTCGACGTGTGAATGAACACGGGGAATAACATGGTCCTGGAGAATCTCGATGTGTGGATGAACACGGAGAATAACAGAGTCCTGGAGAATATCCATGTGTGGATGAACACAGGGAATAACATGGTCCTGGAGAATCTCGATGTGTGGATGAACACGGAGAATAACAGAGTCCTGGAGAATCTCGACGTGTGAATGAACATAAGGAATAACAGGGTCCTGGAGAATCTCAACGTGTGGATGAACACGGAGAATAACAGAGTCCTGGAGAATATCCATGTGTGGATGAACACGGGGAATAACAGGGACCTGGAGAATCTCGATGTGTGGAATGAACATAGGGAATAACAGGGTCCTGGAGAATCTCGATGTGTGGATGAACACGTGGAATAACAGGATCCTGGAGAATCTCAATATAGGAAGCCCATAAACGGGCACTCTCCCGCTATTTATGCTTCACCTCGACACCGCAGGGTGAAAGAGGAACATGATGGTATCATATGAGATAGCATCAGTTGAGATGACATGAGATGAGATTGCGTGAGATAACATGAGATGAGATGACGTGAGCTGATATTAGATGAGATAATGATGAGATGACATGAAATGAGATGAGAGGTGAGATTATATGACATGAGATGAGATGTGATTTGATGACATGGCATGAGATGGCATGAAATGGGATGAGATCAGATTAGATTGGATGAGATGAGATTGTATGGCGTGAGATGAGATGTGTTGACATGACATGAGATGACATGGAATGAGATCAGATCAGATCAGATGAGATTAGATGAAAGGATATCAGATGAGATCAGACGAGATCAGATGAGATCAAATGAGATGAGATGAGATGAGATCAAATGAGACTCGGTGTTTCGACGAATTGTGAAATTGCGTTGACTATCCCCGATCCACAACGTCGGCCCATCAAGCGAACTGTGAGATTTACGCACACAGACGTCATCACGCAGGGGACATAAGCCTGGCAAGTCCAGCTGACATTGCCTTCTCTCCCTTTGCTTTCTCCGCCGCCATTTTCTATTCCACGCTAATACTTCTCGACTCGGAGAAATGTTATTTCCAAATTATTTTGACATCGTTTTCCCATTAGGCCATGTCATTGTCAAGTGAAAAATATAATAATAATGATGATGATAACAATAATAACATGAATCTTATTTTCTTTAGCAATGGGGTCAGTATATTCAGGCAGCAAACTGATTGTGCTCGGTTTGGTTTGGTTCCGTTTGGTTTTCAGAATAAAGGTCAAGGCACTCCAAGATATCACTTACATGCTTCGTCTCTCTCAGTATATATCGCATGTATAATAAAATAAAACACGCATCAGATATATACAAGAAAACATATTACATACGTCACACACACACACACACACACACACACACACACACACACACACACACATATATATATATATATATATATATATATATATATATATATATATATATATATATATATATATATATATATATGATATTTTTCTTTGACACAAAACATCTAGAAACGGAACAAACAACATCTAGAAATATCTAGACTCTGTAGGTGAACATTTAGGAAAACATCCGGATGGGAAAATGACTGCCGCTCCATCAAAGATGAACTGTATGTTTCGTGGAGGACTTTTGTGTTGACATTCTGGTGGTAGCTTTATGCACAGTGTACCTGTGCGGGCTGTTGGTTGTCGAAACTCCTGTCTTGTACACTTTTCACATGGGGCAGTGAGGAGCATTTTATGTGATATTCATTGGCACAGGAACGGAGCATAATGGGGACGACCCGTTGCTGTGAAGATGGAACCGTGACTAGTAACTAACTAACTAACTAACTAACTAACTCAAAACAATGTTTTCCCGTGATGAATTTGAATAACGAAGACACAAACAATAGATTGCACGATTTATTGCCTGGCATATTTCGCTGCATCTCGTCAGGTACATACTGCAGAAATAACACAACTTACGTGAATTAACTAGATAAATCCTTCAAACTGAAATATACACATGTTCGCACAGTAATGTCGATTGTCTACCACGGTAATTTTAAACTGACTAACATGTCTTTCTGCTTGCACAAGGACGGCTTACGAAGGTTGATTATTATAGCTTCAGCAAACTTTAACAATCGACTACTTTGTGTGTTGAACAACACACGGAAGGCACTGTCTCTTTCAACCACGTGACCGCTCTCGAGCACATGTCTCCCGACCGATGAAGCCGGACTGTTCCGGTGTTTCGGCCTGCCTAGGCTACCATCTTCTGTGTGTAGTATCTTGTCCACCCAATTCGGAATGCGTTCCGAAACCCTGCAATGTAACTGTCGCTCAGTTCTGCCTATGTAGATGGCCTCGCATCTACGTGTAAATTGGTAAATACAATTTGATTTGGCGTACAAAGCTACAGGTTCTTTTACTGCTGGGACAGGGATCGGTGTGTTTCTGTACCTGATGACTAGAGTTGCAGCACAGAATGTTCGCTCGACTGCTGTGGTGAGCCGGTCCCGCAGACGTTGCATTACGTCATCTCCTCGGAAGGTTAGCTGGATGAATAGTTTGAGTTTAGGGACTGTAGTTACTTCTGATTTCGGTTTGGGCTGTTGGCAGTGGCGCTTTATAAATCCCGTGGAGTACCCATTCAGGTTTAAGGCATTCTTCAGAGTTTCAAATTCCTCTGTCAGTGTGTCCTGGGTGCATATCTTCCTAGCACGGTCAAACAGGGTTCGTACTAAGCCCCGTTTGTACTGGACAGGTGCGAAGCTCTGAAAATTTAAGTATTGGCCAGTCCATGTTTCTTTGCGGTACACCGATCTTTGAATTGTGCCGTCTGCTCTACGTCTCATTAGGATATCTAGAAACGGCAACGCTTCGTTGTGTTCGTGTTCCATAGATAGGGAGATGTTTTTATGTGTCTCGTTCATTGTGGCCTGGAACGACGTTGCTTGTAGCTCGTCTGTGGTGATAATTAGTATATCGTCCACGTAACGACGGTAGAAGGCCAAGTTGGACATAAACAACAAACACATGGCATGCATGGATATTGCCTCTTTATTCACCAACGTTCCATTAGATGAGACCGTGAATATAATAAGCGAACGCATTAGAGACAAACAACTAAAACTAGGCATACCATCAGCTATTCTAGAGAAGCTATTAAAATTATGTACTGTCAACATACAATTCAACTTTCTAAACAAGTCATATCGCCAAATTGACGGAGTGGCCATGGGGAGCCCACTTGGACCTATTCTAGCGGACATTTTCATGGCACACTTAGAAGAAAAGAGATCCTAAGAAATCAATAACTTGGCCTTTTACCGTCGTTACGTGGACGATATACTAATTATCACCACAGACGAGCTACAAGCAACGTCGTTCCAGGCCACAATGAATGAGACACATATAAACATCTCTTTATCTATGGAACACGAACACAACGAAGCGTTGCCGTTTCTAGATATCCTAATGAGACGTAGAGCAGACGGCACAATTCAAAGATCGGTGTACCGCAAAGAAACATGGACTGGCCAATACTTAAATTTTCAGAGCTTCGCACCTGTCCAGTACAAACGGGGCTTAGTACGAACCCTGTTTGACCGTGCTAGGAAGATATGCACCCAGGACACACTGACAGAGGAATTTGAAACTCTGAAGAATGCCTTAAACCTGAATGGGTACTCCACAGCCCAAACCGAAATCAGAAGTAACTACAGTCCCTAAACTCAAGGTATTCAACCAGCTAACCTTCCGAGGAGATGACGTAATGCAACGTCTGCGGGACCGGCTCACCACAGCAGTCGAGCGAAATTCTGTGCTGCAACTCTAGTCATCAGGTACAGAAACACACCGATCCCTGTCCCAGCAGTAAAAGAACCTGTAGCTTTGTACGCCAAATCAAATTGTATTTACCAATTTACATGTAGATGCGAGGCCATCTACATAGGCAGAACTGAGCGACAGTTACATTGCAGGGTTTCGGAACACATTCCGAATTGGGTGGACAATATACTACACACAGAAGATGGTAGCCTAGGCAGGCCGACACACCGGAACAGTCCGGCTTCATCGGTCGAGAGACATGTGCTCGAGAGCGGTCACGTGGTTGAAAGAGACAGTGCCTTCCGTGTGTTGTTCAACACACAAAGTAGTCGATTGTTAAAGTTTGCTGAAGCTATAATAATCAACCTTCGTAAGCCGTCCTTGTGCAAGCAGAAAGACATGTTAGTCAGTTTAAAATTACCGTGGTAGACAATCGACATTACTGTGCGAACATGTGTATATTTCAGTTTGAAGCATTTATCTAATTAATTCACGTAAGTTGTGTGAATTCTGCAGTATGTACCTGACGAGATGCAGCGAAATATGCCAGGCAATAAATCGTGCAATCTATTTTGTGTGTCTTCGTTATTCAAACTAACTAACTAACTATATAGATGATATAGACTCGATGTTGCATTTCATCGCATATTTTAGGCTGTTTAGATGTTGGCTTGCATACTTCATTTTTTTATAGACCTACTGGACGTCACTTTACACACACGCGCGAGCGCGCATACTCACGAAACCACCTGCGCAAACACACATAAATATTCTACGTACATGCCGAACAGGATATCAGAGCAAGCACTGGACAGCCGAAGCATGTCAAACCTGAGTGCTTGATCGTTAATGCTGTTGAAGACTTTTATTTTTAACTCTTAAGTCTCTTGAGGCAGTAGGCAGGCAGGTGGACAGGCAGGCAGATAGATAGACAGACAGACAAATAGACAGTCAGTCAGCAACCCAGCCAGCCAGCCAGCCAGACAAACAGACAGGCAGACAGACAGACAGACAGACAGACAGACAGACAGACAGACAGACAGACAGACGGACAGAGAGATGGACGGACGGGTGGACGGACGGACAGACGGATAGATGGATGGATGGATGGATGGATATGTTTGTGCAATGAACAAAAAAGGGTAAATTCTGGAGCACACCACATTTGAATTAAAATTAAGAGACCGATTCATGTCTTTGGGGTTCAAATAGCGACAGTTACTTTCAAATGTATGGGCCCTTTAGTCCAACCCTTCGGACAATTGTGGTCCACCAAGGCCCACTGCGAGTGTTAATGGGTTGTGAATTGGTGATTCGAGTTTGCAGTTTGGTTGACCGCCTCTGCAGCCTAGCCAGACCAAGTGCAGATAACTCTACACTCTTATCTTCTCTCCGACGGACAAGGAAGTGGCATTCCGCCTACGAAGAGTCATAAGTAAACATTCACGCCAATTTATCATGGCTGTGCAGAAAGAGGCGTCGCAAAATTAATGTCATCTCACTTTTGTCCAACACGATTAAGGTTGGTGAGTGCTTTTGTGGTTGTGGCACTGTGTCCAGTTTTCGAAATTTTACGGACGAATTTATGCTTTTATTCCCACGGGAATACTGTTTTATCCCCCCCCCCCCACCCCCAATTTTTCCTTTCCTGTAAAATTGGGATTTAAAAAAATCGATTTGCGTGAAAACAGAATAAATGTTCTAAAAATAGAATGCTTGCAGTTTCACAGAAGCCGTTTATACGCCGCCTCAATTTAAACGACAATGAAATAAAATAAATAAATTGCCGTCGTGAGGTGTGGGGCAAAAACGTGCATGTTTCACCTCATTAATCATACGTTATAAATACCAAAGTGGCAGCTAAATGTATCTGTTAGATAAGTGTTAACATTCGTAGAATTGCATGCGTGAAGAAGAAGGAAAATACTGGTATGCGACGAGATCAGAACAGCCAAAACAAATTGGTCCATTAACAGTTTCATGAGGTTGAAACTGAAATACTCGTACTTTGGTCGAATTACAGCGTCACAATAGTTTAGACAGAACAGCAATATGTGGTTTGGTTAAGCGTGGGTGTCCATGTTTTGCCATCTCACTCGATCACCAGAGTCGTGGATCAGCTCCGTGTTTCTGTCTCGACCATGCCACGTGGCCAAGCCATCCAGGCATTTACTTCTAGGTCTTCCCCTTGGTCTCTTCCCTTCGATCTTGCCAGTTGTCACCAAGTTCTCCAATTCATTTCTTCTCATAACATGCCCAACAAATTTCGACCGTCTATGTCTAATCTCTCTAATCAGTTTACGAGCTTCATTTGTTTCTTGAAGGACTTGTTCATTGGTTTTTCTGTCTGTCCATGATATTCTTTGCATTTTCCTCAAAAACCACATTTCCACAGCCAACAGATGTTTTTCAGCTTGTCTGCTCGATGTCCACGCTTCACATCCATACAAAAGCACAGGTTTTATGTAGCACTTCAACACTCTTTTTCTCGTTTTAATTGACATCTTTTTATTGGTCAGTATGTGTTTCATCTTGCAAAAAGCTACCTTCGCAATGGCAATTCTTGTTCTAATCTCTTCAATGCATCTCCCATCAGATGTTATGACTGTTCCTTGATAACAGTACCGATTCACTTGTTGAAGAATATGCCCATTTGCATGTGTATCACATTGTGGTATTTCCTTCTTCCCAGTGACGACCA